>VOMN01108597.1:0-156922 GCA_014899125.1 Orchestia grillus | reverse complement strand
ACGTAATCACGGCCCCTGAACAGCTCCGTGACCATCAGTAAAAAGTGCTTCCGTGATGGCCAGTGTAATTTGCAGCCGCGATCAATCTGAAAAACGAGCTTTGCTGGGAGGAGGAAGGCATATCTCTCTAAGCAATGACCTGTAATGCTGCTGACGTACTCTTGTTCAAATTTGATAAGCCAGAATTAGGTTTACTCACGCAGCGTTCACGGGCTCTTGGCTAATGCGTGAGTAACGTAACTTCCGATCAAAGAGAGATGATTTTTGTGCTGTATGGCTGGAGATCAGGCACTCTCCACAGCTGAATTGTGCGTGTAAAGTCGATGGAAATGTACAGTACATCAATAGTTACTTCGGGCTGACCAAACACTTTTAGAATATTCCGAATCTAACTGGTATAGTGTAAACGGCTATGATTATTTTTCTCGGCCTAGCTGCAAGTGACACGGAAGCCCATGTATTGTACTTTATGCCGGCCTTTGAGCTACATTGTATTTAGAGAGGCAGAATTTTTTTATAACTTCCAGTTTTCAACAGAGGTCTTAGAGGTTCATCTTCAATGCTTCATGCTGTTTCTAGCACCTTTTTCATGGTCCATAGTTATTCGTCATTAGACACGAGTAGGTTAAACACACGTTTACACATTCGTTATAATTCGACTACTCCACCCTAACGAGACCATCCCAACGCGACTGTTCCGTCCTAATGCGACTGTTCCGCCCTAATGCGACTGTTCCGCCCTAATGCGACGGTTCCGTCCTAACGCGACAGTTCCGTCCTAACGCGACTGTTCCGTCCTAACGTGACGGTTCCGTCCTAACGTGACGGTTCCGTCCTAACGCGACGGTTCCGTCCTGATGCGACTGTTCCGTGCTAACGTGACTGTTCAGGAGACTCGTTCTAGCCTAGTGTGGCCATAATCATTCTTTAAATTCATCAGAAATATTCTGCATGCGTACGTCATAAGCCAGTTCATGTCGTTTGCAACAATAGAATTTTAAGTCCGCCGATTTGATCAAATAAATCCTCCTGTGGCTCACTTGAAAATTCATCGTAAAACGGAAATCCCAACTTCTTTGCACTTCATTGTCACCATATAAGCAACTATATAAAAACTGTATAAAACTACATTAAATCTAAAAATACAATTGCATGAACCGTATCATACCACAAATAAACAGTATGAAAGTTGCAGAAAAGAAAACTCTACAGATATTGCAAAAAAATAGAGTCCGCAAACGAAGTGTTTTAAGTAGTGCAAAGGTTAATTTAAATCTAATTTGTGTTTGTAAATAATGCCTTTAATGAGCCAGAGTGTATTTTACGGAACTTGGGTTGTTCATTTTTATCTTTAGATCGGACCCTTCGAGGTGGTGAAAAAATGAGAATCAGTCAACGAGATGCATTAAATCAGAATCACCGTTCTCCAAGAAGCAGTGTTGAGTGCCTTTCCCACCATTTTCTCCATCGAAAAGAAGTGTGATTGCAGTTTCTGATTATTCACACGCACTCTTAGGAAGATGTATGGTTATGACAACAGTTTCAATACGCACTCGAACGAATCCTGAGCCATCGTGACAGCAGAGCGTTAGAGCGGACTTCTTTGACGGATGCCGTGCCAGCCCAGTCAGGCTCTGTCGCAGTCTCGTCGATATTCAGCCATCGGGCGGCGATATCTGGGTTTCCACGGCCAAAATAGAACTTAATTGTAGATGATTATCTGTAGGTGTCCTGGCAAAAATTTAACTAGAAGTTTTCAATTTTGGTCTGCATTGATTTGCAGATCGTAGATAACTTCGTGAAGCCCGAACGCGATTTCCCTATGTAAGTTGAGTTACATGCCCTCAAGCGAATGCTTAACAATTGAAATAAACAGATCAATTTCAAACTGAGGATTACAAATTTTCAAGTCATTCTATTTATGAAGAAATTCGAAATCCATCTTTTTATAAAGAAATTTAAAGTCTGTATGCAAAAAAATGTAAGGTCCTTCTATTTCTGAAGAAATTTGAAGTTCTTCTGTGTATGAAGAAATTTAAATTCCTTCAATAAATAAATAAATTTAAAGTCCTTTACTTAAGAAGAAATTTTAAAGTTCTTTTGTCGATGGAAAACTCTCAAGTCCATCTGTCCATAAAGAAATATGTCGTCCTTCAGATGTAAGGAGAATGCATTCGTGCTGTGGCTTGCCTTAGGGTCTTGGCGTTCCCGCTGGGTTGTGCAAAATCCTTCAAGATTCAGAGACTTTGCCTCAACAACATAGAAAGAACGCTCTGGCAGACCGAAATCGGTATAAAATGCATGTGTAATTCAACGTGTTTCATTGAGTGGTGCAGCAGATTTAAAAACGTCGACTAAGCGACTGGGAATTTCACGATCATTGGAACACATTCTAACAAAAGATTTAAAACTGTTTCCATGTCAAATTCAAGTAACTCAATTGTTATATATCGCCGACCATCAACAAATAAAGGACTTCACGCGTGCAAAGAGAGCCGGACGAATGATGAGACTTTTACCTCACACCTGATCATGTCGGATGAGGCCCATTTCCAAATCATTTGGGTATGTTAATAAACAAAACTGCCAATTCTGGTGCGATGAAAACCCTAGGATATTCCATGAGCAATCACTTCATGCAAGGAAGGTTACCGTCTGGTGTGACACAATGAGTGCAAAAACCATTGGTTCATACTTCTTAGAGGATATCGATGGTGCAACTGTGACAGTGAAAGGAGACAACTACAGACAACTGATACAGGAATATTTATTTCCACAACTGGAAGACTTAGACACGTAGAATTTGTACTTCCAACGAGATGGAGCGACACAAAACAGTGTAAGAGAACCATGGGAACACTGAAGTCAGCCTTTCCTGTTTGGAGACGTTCCTTGGCCACCACGATCTCCTGATTCAACCCTTGCAGGTTTTTTCCTATGGAGATACCTTGAAGGGAAGGTCTACATCAATGTGCCTAATATTCTCCACGAGTTAAAAACAACATCATCGAAAACATCAACATCATCGAAAACAACATCATCGAAAACATCAAAATAACTCCAAATATTTTGATAAAAGTCATGGAAAATACTATACGCAGAGTACGCTTGTGCTTAAATAATAATGGACAACATTTAAACAGTACCATATTCATATAATAAAACTTTAAAAAAAAAATTTCATTTCAAATATAACCTGTTTTATAGCTGTATGAGTTGTAGTGAAGTAAATGCTCAAAATGGTGGAGTGACTTGTGTGCCGCTCCGCACTCCGCACATGGTCACACTGGGTAAACAACCGCAAGCAACAACATCGCAAGCAGCAGAAGGCTTTTGTGAGCCTACCTGTGGATGCACCTACGTTGTCCGTGTGCGGCACTGGTCTGCTCTTGCTTTGTCTTATTTCCTTTTAGTTTTTCCTTTTTCTGCCAACGCTCCGAGTAATTGATTCCTATGCAAGGGTTTTCACTACTTGAATGTTTTTTCTTTTATTTTTCTTGTGGTTTCTTTCATTTTTTAAAATCTAAGATGCTCACATATGCTGTGAAAATGCTCTGCGCTAAGCAGCTTAACTGGTTGACTTTTTTGTGCATTTGAATAATAATAGCAACAGTTTAGATCGAAACAAAGTAAATATATATATTAATAATGCAATAATGTAAATCACTAAAAATAGATAGTAATTAACATCTGTGCCAACGAGTTCATGTAAGTAGGTAGGTTTGGTTACCTTTTATTTTACAAATATCCAGAAGCAGCCAATTACCCTGATCATTATTCAATAGTGCTAGTTTTGTTACTTAAAATTTCTAAGCTATATTGGATTCCATTTTAATGTATTCTACCCTCAGACCCTTTTTCTCGTCGATGATTGTCCTCAAAAAAAATTCTTTATCTTGCCGTACACGATGTGTTCTCGAGAACATTTTTGTGAAACTAAACTCAAGGTTGAGAAGAGGTACAGGTGCTGCCGGACCTGCGAGCTGTAATTCAGTGCGTTGGTATGCATGGAGTTTAACGGGTCGCGAAATGTACTCAATTGCGTTGATTTGAATCGGGCAGTGCCATCCTCGTCAGTGCGGGTGCGCTACTGGCGGATATCAGAACACCTGGTGAACGTGACGTGCGTAGCCAGGGACATCGCCCCTCGTCCTCACTTCACGCTCTACACGCTCTTCCCGGACAGGACAAGGTCGGTGGGGGGGAGCGGTGGGTAGAACCAAAGGCCTAGTGTGCTCGACGCTCTGTGTTGTAGTGTGTTCTCTTTCGACATACTAATAGTTACAAAATTCTACCCTGTACGCACCAACTGCAGTGTAACCCGCTAGGGGTCACACGTTCAGTAACATTGACACTCTCCAGTGTCACTTATGTAGCTCTTACCTTTTCATTATTTCCAAATACGCTTAAATACTTACGACACAATGGAGCTTCTTAAGACCACAAGACAAAATTTATAGATGGCAAGATTTGCATAACACAAAGTAACTATGTTGTCGTTAAGGAATTACACTCTTGTCCATGGCTTTAGTCTGTGCAATCGACTTTGTATCGATGGTGTAGTAGGATGTGATGAAAGAGTCATGGTGTATAAATTTCCTGCCTGACGCTTGGGTAACAAGGATGGACTATCTGCTCGTTCTTGTTGCCATTTTTATATAAGTTGCGTTCTCCTATCAAGTATTAAGAGAACATCATGACCTCTGGAGACCGCCAGTTGTATGACTGGGTGTTCTACATCATATACAACTTGCGCTATTCACATTTCGAAAAAACTTGACCGATTTTTGTTTGAAAAGTATGAAGAGAAATATACGTAATTATATATTGTCTTTTCGTGCGAATGTACGTAAATCTTATGAGTATGTAACACATTTTGCTATATTTTTCAGCGCTCAGCCGTCGAGCGGTAAAATGCGCCGTTCGACGCATTGACTTGAGGCAGATACGAGATCAGCCCAGAGAGCACCCAGTTTTAATTAACTCATGTGAAAGGCAATTTCTTAAGTTAAAAATTGAAATAAATCCCTAAGGAAGCTGGAAGCAATTTCCTCGTGAATAGATTTTCAGCAGATAGATAAATAATTTTCCTCTTCAGACACACCATTGTAATACAGTCTGGCACATACTGGAACACGCGTTGTCATGCAAGCCAGGTTTGTACATCCCTTACGTGCTCTGGACCTCCTATGAGTACGCTGAAGTTCCTGCGTATTCTTCTCGCCCTTCTCCGACTAACACTACTCTGCTAGCGTTACGATTGAAAATCTATGACTTGAGAATTAGCGATCGATTTGCACAGACTTCTGCGTTAAAAATTTGTTTCAGGTACGTAGTCTCTCTTAGGCTCTGTAACCAATTCGTTATGAGCTCTGATCGTAAGCGAAATATCATCAAAATTCAAGAAGTCGGATCCATCCGAGAGAGAATAGTACACGGTATTTGTTTTTCAATAGCAAATGTCTGTAACATAAAATGAATGAAATAATAATCTCATGAACCCCTATTTAAAGAGCGCCTCTGCATAGCAAAACTCGTGGCCGGGTCATAATGCAGTTCTTGATATAAAATTTATAATTACCTATGGATTACCTTAATGCAGCTGCAAAGTGAGGCGAATTACTGCAGTTAACAGCCCGCTCGTCCCATTATGTTGGCAATGAAGCGGTGGCCAGGATGTGTTCACTAGATTTCTTATGGTTCAGTTCATAATCGCACAAATTATTAATAACATTTCTAGGTAGCAGGATAGTTTCAAAACTTTGTCCGCTTGCAGTCGTATAACTGAACAATGTTACTTGATCATCGTTAAAAGAAGTATCGTATCATTAGCTAAAATCAAATCTCTGAGGCTAGATGAAAAAATATAAAATAACAACTGTAACGAACAAAAGGTTTGTTCCTAGATTTCTATCCAAGTCACACGACGTCAGAAAGCGGATTAATATCCCATGATTACATCTCACCGCATCACAACACTTGTACATTATTTGGTGCGCAGACGGAAACCGAGGACATGATATTGACGTAAACATTTTTGTTTGTCTCACAACACTACTCTGGATTCTTTCAATCTTTTGGGTATCTCGTCTTCTAGTCAGGAATCATAGTTGTTTCACTTGTTCTAGATGAGGTTGGACTAGTATGTCAACATTATGTAGCATTATGTTCTTTGATTTGTATTCGGAAATTTATTCTACTAATCCAAGAATTCTACTTTTACCTTTGACCCTGTTTTCTACTTGCTTGTCATACTTGATGAGGTCTTTAGTGATAGTGACACCAAGATCCCTTTGTTGCTCCACTGCTGAACGCTCTGTGGCATAGTTTCGGGTCTTCAACGATCTCGTTGATTTGGCTGATGATTCTGAGGTCGAGGTCATTGATGTAGATGATAAAGAGGAGAGACCTAAAACGATCTACTGCGGTACTTCAGATGTTAAATGTATCCACCTGCTGAATTTATCATGAATAGTGACTCGTTGTGCGTGATTCGTGAACCAATTTTGTAATAATTGCTCTCGATCCGTTGCCTTGTATGCCATGGGTTTCTATTTTGGCCATTTGTAAGCCCTTCATGGGGAATTTGTCGAAGACACTTTGAAAGACGAAGCTATGAAATTCATGGTTTTCGTACGTTTCGGTGGACATCACGAAAGAGATCGAGGAGGTTCGTGAAGCAACTGCGTCTTCTTCGGAATCCATGCTGAGTTAAGTGTCATGAATCAAGTTTCGCCCTTGAAGGTGTTTTTTGATTCGGACTTTTAGCAATCGTTCCATTGTTTCACTGATAACCTTCGTCATGCTAATTGGGCGATAGTTATTTGACGCTTGTTTGTTCCCTTGCTTGGAGAAAGAAGTGACATTTTTCTGCTGCTAATCCTTACGAATAATACCAGTTACGAGCGAGCGATTGAAGACATGCGCAAGAAGTTTACTTATTTCCCCGGCCATTTCTTCAAGTATTCGGGGAGCTTGGCCGTCTGGTCCGGTCGATTTATAACGGTTCAAGAGACTCAGTGCTTTTTATACGTCTTCCGCAGTGAATATGTCGACTGGCAAAATTTCCTGGAAGTTCAGGGTTTGAGGTCGAAGAATTTCTTTTAAGTATTCTGACTAAAAACTGAAAACTAAAAAACTGAAATAACGTATGTAATTAGAATACAAGTCTTGCTCTTGTTGTGGGTATGGGTTGAACCACCAAGGTCGATCAATGATCCAATGTTTGTTCGAGTCATCTATCATTTACATACATATTTGTAGGAATTCTTTGGGTTTTCTTTGGCTTATGCTTCAATTACCGTTTCTTCGTTCCATTTTGCGGATCTTATCATTCGTTTACGGCTCTGCAAGCTCGAAAGTGTCTGGACGACGGGCTCCTGTTTAGTATATTTTGACTCGTCTTTACGATTGTTGCCTGGCATTTGTGAGGATTTATAATAGCTGTCGCCCTTTCTGGATGCCACTCAGAAAATTTCAAGTAAGGAAGTGTTGTTTAATATCTAAAAGTACCGACCCTCGCACATCGCTCTCCGACCACTGGGGTGCAAGGAATCAAAGAAATCGTAAACAAAAAGTTATTTCTGAATGAACTTTCTCACTAATGTCCGACGCCAAACTTTGTGGAATATGCTAGAGTGTATCTCACTATTACAAATCCACGATTTCAGTACTATCAATATGTAATAAAAGTGTCTCTACCCTTATGCTACACGTATAACTGTTCCGTCAAAGGTGCATGCTTTCGCCCTTTGCATTTTTGTAGAGCTGGTTATTGTGTCTCTAAGGCCAGGCATCCTCCTAAGTTTTCTTTTCATCCAAATTATTGCGCGTTCTGAGCAGCTCTGTCTCCCGATTATTGCGCGTTCTGAGTAACTCATTCTCCCGATTATTGCGTGTTCTGAGTAACTCTGTCTCCCGATTATTGCGCGTTCTGAATAACTCTGTCTCCCGATTATTGCGCGTTCTAAGTAACTCTGTCTCCCGATTATTGCGCGTTCTGAGTAACTCTGTCTCCCGATTAATTTTGTGACGTGCACTACGACACTGTCGAAACCTGGAGTGCCGCGGTCGAAATGCCCAATCAATCCAAAGCTGGAGCTCAGGTAAACTGTTTTTCAAGGGTGTTTAAGACAGCACGTTTCGTTTATGCTTCTCTAACTATCGCGTAGTGTATTTCTACCTCAAGAATAATTGCCTCTGTGTGCCTTTGATATATAGCACAAAAATAACGGAATTTACTTACAGTCATTGTTCAGCATTCCTGTACACTGATACAATGTGTCATGCTATCATTATCATGGATGTTTAATTATTCACAGTAAGAGACCAATAATAAATCTTAGTCTGTGATCATCAGGCTAGCTGACCTCCAAAAATTATCAATGGTTCTGACTCGAGAAAGAGCCAAATCTGTTGTGTAATTTCAGGTGCTGAATAAAGGCTGGCCATATGTTACGTTGGGAAAATATGCATCGAATATAAATTCACTAAGCAGGTGGAGTTTGCTGAAATATTTTATGGTTTTAAGTTTTGCTCTGTAATTATGTATGTGTTACGGATTGTCCCCTGTCCCGCTGAGTCTCATGAAATTTTAAAGGCTCAAATTTAGCGTTTATTCTCCTCAAACTACAAAAAAATGGAGAAGGATCATATTTAGTGATTACTTTTCTCAAAATACCGATGAGAAGCGTCAAACTAAGCATTTACTCATCTTAAACTGCTATGAAGGAAAAGGATTAAATTTAGCTTCTACTCTCCTGAAACTACCAAAAACGATAAGGATCAAATTTAACTTCCACTCTCCTGAAACTACCAAAAACGATAAGGATCCAATTTAACTTCCACTCTCTTCAAACTACCGAGAAGGATAAGGATCCAATTTAACTTCCACTCTCCTCAAACCCCCGAGAAAGAGAAGAATCAAACTTGCAAGGCGACGTGACGTGTCCTCGTACTTGTATCTGTGCCATTAACTTACCAACTCCAAAGCATGTCCTGCTGACCCCCGTTCCGTGTCCCAGGTCGGATGTGGACACCAGAGGCAGGATGGAAGTGTCCCGAGGAGGCGGGCTTTGGGACGTCGGCGAGTGGGGCCTGATAGAGTGGGCTGGCACCCCCCGCGACACGGTCGTGGGGTGCATCGTCACCGTCCCTCAGAGCAAATACAGAGACATCCAAGAAACCATCTATAACCCAAGTGAGAAATTTTGTGCTACCTGGTCGCTTGCAGCTCTTGATAAGGTTCACTACGTATTACTTTCGAATTTGGGTCTTGCGATGTACGATATCTTGTACTGCCAAGAGATTTGTAGCCTTTGACATGATGCATTTTGTATGTACAACCTCGGTATTTTTTGCTCATGGTATGTACAGTATTTTCTACAGCCATGAAATTTTTTGTTCATAATATATGTTTTCAAGAACCTTGAAATTTGTAATCATAGTACGTAAAACTTACATAAGTATTACATGAATTTTAATTATTATAAGATTGAACCTTTGAAAACTTCACAGCTTTGATAGTACAGCGAAAATATTTTGGCAGATGAATAAAACTTTCATAGCTAAAGTTCAAAACGCGTAACATTATTTGAAATGCTAAATATCATCCCATTATTTTTCCCAATAAGTTTCCTAAAATCTAAGGACTTGTATTAATCTTTGCTGAAGTCTCAATAGAAGAATTACTCATTTAAACCTTTTAAGAACTGACGAGGTGCATCATGATTGGCTACTTGATGCAGAGCAGCCAATACAATTCAAATGGTGCATATAAAAATTTGTCTGAACTGATTCCGTTACGTAGACGCCTCAGGTGCTTCATAAAGTTGCGACCAGTTCATTTGTGCTTCACTAATAGTGCTAAAAATTATTAGTCGCAGAACTCTACGGGTAATACACCAAATATTTCACTACCTAATATGGCAAACTGAGTATAGAAATACACGACAACGCTCTAAAAACTGGTAGAAACGTTATAAAATATATGGAACCTCCGCTCTGTGAAATGAAATTGATAACACTTTCTTTTATGAGATCATTGTTTTACGCATCAACGTCTTTTAATTTTTGCGTTACAACACCTCATTTTCAACAAATTTTTGGATTGTCCCCTCGTGTGAGGCGAAGCGTTCAAGTGCCGTGCGCTGAGTCACTCAGCTCTGCGAAGCCTCCTTCGCTCGTGCCGTAAGCCAGCTTTTATTGAGGCGTGGCCCTCATAAATGGATACGAAGTGGCACTGTTCACCTAAAGCTACAAAATGTGCCGTTTGCACCAAAGGTGGATACAATGCAGTACAACCCTCGAGCTCCATCAGTTCGGTGAAGTAAAAGTGATGAAAGTACACAACTGTGTAATTATTTTGATATGAAACAGGTTTTTTCAATAATTATGACTTTTGGCTATCATGTACAGAAAAATTCTGGTTGCAAAGTCTGTAAAGGATTGCTCACTGAGTTTAGGGGTGTTGCTCATTCTCCTGGAATGGCTTTTTGCGAACACTTCAAAAACCTTCCATCTCATTGAAAATTTTGAATGAAATATTTCATTTTACCCTCATTTGCAAATCCAACATGCAACCCTAAAGTTTAGATCGCTAGCCTATTTCATGACAACACTTCCCGGCATAAATGCAGCCCGCACGCAAAGTGTATGAAAACTTACACGAGTCTGAAGCACATGCACACAGCGGTAACCTAGAGTGGGACTTGTGATGACGAGCAGACCAGGTGTCGGGACCTGGCCCTCCCACGCTGCGGTGCTGAGGCAACACGCCGGAGTTCACTTCACCAGCTGACGCTCAGCACAATGAATGACGTTCTTTAAAAAAAATACCTCCGACCAACTCGTTACGAAAGCAATTTATAACATAAAAAGTATAAAAGCACGAATGATTCATTTCCGTAATGATATTTTTTGCTGTTTTATAATTAATGTTGACCAGAACAATTATTTTTGAGCCCCCGCTTTGGGTCATATTTGTTCCAACTGTTTTTAGGGGATGATGTAAATTCTGACAAAACAACTTACGCTACTGACACAAATCTAGAATAAAAATGTAACTTTTAGTCTGTACGATCATACAAATGAGCGTCCATAAAGAACGGCCAATAATCAAAGGAAGAAGTTATTGGGAAATTTCACAGTGTCTGTTAATATTATGAGGCATTTTAAGCCGTAAAATGTTCCTAACCTTTACGAGCTGAGGTAATGAAAGCTGTAGCACAGTCCTATCAGTACAATATTTATGTGCTGATTTCAAATTTCAACAGTTTTCACCTTCAAATCCATACTGTGAGTAATTTAAAATTGTTGCCTGTCGTGTGATTATTATCAATTACTGTAATTTTAACATTTTTCGCTTCATGCATTAAAAATTTACTCACAAATCTGAAAACGAGCTTATTGCAAATAAAAGCAATCCAGGGAATAAATTTCTGCCCGATTTCAATTTAAATATTTAAAGCTTGCCCTTTTTTAGAATAAAATTTTTAGAATGCTGTCAAAAAAGGAAAGTTATAAATCACAAAATAGTTTTCAGACACAATTTTTAAAATTACACATCAATTCAGTACGCAGTTACAAAATTTACCGAAATGTCGCTCATTTTTTGGCGCGATTCTACAGGACAACTAAGAAATTTTTAGTTTTAGTTCCGAACGTGATTTCATTTTGCTGTATTTTGATTTAGACATTGATTTAAAAAGGCGAGAATGCTTTTGGTTACCTTATAAAATGACGCTCAATACTACTCGAAGAGTTTTTCTTTGGGGACATCCGACTGTCACTACACATGCGCGTCACAAAATGCACTGCAACTCCCTGAACAAACTTTTTTTACTGGTATTTCGCGCATAACGTTTGCCCAGCAATTTCTCGTGAATCCATCTCTATTTCTATTTTATTAATGTCAGTCAACCCTTCTCCGAGTAGAATGTTGCTATGATTGAGGTTTTTAAATGACATTTTTGTTACCAAAAACAAAACAGTTACATTGCACGAACGATTTTCAAATTACTACATCTCGCATTTCCAAGTCAGTGCGCCTCTAATCACGAAAGCAGTCGGAAAGCTCCGTACAATTCTTTCTCGATGGTATTAGACGCTAGCATCCTGTATTTTGGTTGCTCTTTCAACATTAGTTCAACCCGATACAAGCGGTGACAGACATACTGTAATTAACGTAGATCGCCTCTCAGCTTGTCTTCACAAACGTATGATTGAGGTCTTCAAATGACCAAAAACCGAGGCTCCGAGATGGGTGAGTTCACTTATTAATGACAGCTCGTCTTTATGTAGAGTGCTCGATAACATCCAGCAGTTCCACTCACTATCCAACTGAACGACTGGTCGTCGTCATACGTTCAAAAACCCAATAGTTATGCAAGGAATTATTGAAGGCTTCAGCCCATCTGCTTCCTGCTCGATTGGGGGATTTATTGAAAAGGATTGGGTATCTCCTTGATAATACCTGATATCAGTAGTTACCATATGATATATATTTGTTCATATATCTGTCAATAGACAATAGAAAATTACGTACTATTCTACTCCAAAATTCGAGTTAATTTCCACTGCACGTGTTTGCAAATCCGGGTAAGAGATTAGCGACACCCTTTGTCAATTATTCGTATTTTTTTTACATTTACAGTAGACAGAGAGCAGGTGAAAGAAATTCGCATTGAGCCTGACGAAATGAAAGCCAGAGCACTTCGTGGAACCTACTCTTCAGATCTGTTTCATTAGCATCCTAGTGGGAGCTAAGCAGGCAGGGCTACTCTCCCCTCGACTCAAAATACTAACTCGAGTTCCGCGCGTTAATTGATTGCAGTCGAAGAATTCTACACCTAAGATTTTTATTTAATTTCAGGATACACCTGATGCCCAACTCCAGCTACCATCGTGCTCCAAAATAATAACAGAACATGTCGGTACTTTTATTTGAAAGACTGAACTGATCCTCAGCACCTATGCATCTCAAACTCCTAACTTAGACAATAACTCAAAACAGATGCATTCAATTCGTTGACGGTGGAAGAAGAGCAAGCATAATGAACCATTAAACAGGCATTGCTACTCAGGTTTTTCATTAAAGGTTAATGAGCCGCATAATGGTCACGTTAATTGTTTATCAAAGATCAGGAGCACTTGCAGCTTCATTTTGGCGTTCTGAATTCCCTAGTGAGTGTGTTTTACTAGTACTCCTGTAAAAACTGTTTCAAGATGAAAAGTTGAACAACAAACGGCTTTTTATGCAGGAAAAATTCGTTTTCGAACCTCCAATCGTAACTTCAAAAAATGAGCAAAGCGTTGAAAGAAGCAAAATTCCACCAAAGAAAGTGATGCATTTTTCATTTTCCTTCTGCCCTACGTCTGCTCAGCACTACTGCTCGTGTACTGCTGTACGTTTTACGTATAGCAGACGTATTGTGTACCTCGCAGGGCAGAGAAGAAAAGCAATCGTTATAAAACACGGGTAGCACACGATCATAGCGATCAAATTTAACGATTAATTTTCAGTTCTATGATAAATTCACGTCCGTCAAACTCCAAACATCTAACCTCAGACGGAAGTGTTTTGCTGTAATTGTCACGTGACGACTGACGGTTAGCTCAACGAACGAGTGTTACCACGTCATTTTCCATCGAATTAGGATTAAAAGAAACTGTTGTCGTGCAAACATACGTAAGCATATTTATCGAGCTCATTTAAATACACTGATAAACATTAATCAAAATCCAACGGTTATATGGCTCTCACGAATATTTTCAGTCACTAGTGAGACAATCACTCGTGGAGATTTCCATTTTGTATATTCTGCTATAAGTAGTCCATGTCTCACGATTTCAACATATTAGATGTTAAGTAAATTTCAGTTCAAAAATTGTTGTTCCCGCTCTGAGATATCAAAAAAATACTTCCCGTGGACCGAGAACGAAAATATACTTGACAATGTAAAACTAAATCCTGGAGTCAATTTAGCTTTCGCAGCAAAACAAAATACTATGTCACGAAAAGCAGCGCGCTTCAGAAAAAAAGTTATTGCTTATTATTGTGTAAAATATTTTTCATTCAATCTGTTATTGAGTCAGGATGAAATTCAGAGAGGAATCGAACAATAAGTTTCAGAGACGCTCATTGAATTAGCTTTCATCGATGCCATGGCTGCTTCAATACTGCAAGGGATGTAAAATACTCACAAAGCGCTCAACAAATTAGAGACTCATCAGTACGCCAATAGCGCCGGTTCGATTGTCTAATTATCTTGCTTCTTTGTGCTCCGAGCGAACGCATTTCAGGGAACGATCATAAAACGAAAGTGTTCGCTCAAAATTAGCAGCAGTTGAAACTGCTGACAATGCATGAGCTCTCTGAAGCTGAATGAGATTAGGGCAATAATACTTCATGTCGATGTGAGGAATTCGATTGCTGAAATACATCTGAGCTTAAAATCATCCAAGGAGGACTTCATTCAGAGCTAAAAATTTTGAGCATGACCTCACGTGTGTGGGTGTCAGGGTCAACAATAAAAAGAGTGTCGATGCAAATTTGCATCACGCGTTTATCGGGCAACTTAAGCTCATCGTTACGCGTCAGAAATGATCAGCATGAGAGATGCTGATGACGCAACACAGATCAAAGGCCGCTGAAATTATCAGCAGTGAAACGACTTTAATTTTTACAATGCCATAAGGGATAGTTACTTCGCTGTGCAGTCGCTAGTGGTGTGCGAAATTGACCTGACTAAAATCTCGGGGAACTCTAAAAGCTCTTTTCAAGGTATATTTTTGGAGGATAGTAATTCCTTTTGAAGATAAAAAAGTCAGCGTGTGTAACAGAATTAATTAATTTTCTACTTAAGAAGTAAGTTTAAGAATATTCAGGAGCGAACATACATCCAAATTTTCTTATTTATTGCTTGATGACGTTTAGGACACCGTTCATTTGAGCTGAAATATGTTAAGAATAACTGATGAAGGATATAGAGATATGCAAATGAAAAAAGGATTACGGAGAAACAGTATTCTATTTTCTGCAGTTGGGAATACAGCTAACCTTATTTCTGAACGTTTCTGATAAGTTTTATAAAACCTGCCCGAACTGAAGTCAAAATTTTGCAATAGCCCTTGATATAAGCGCCGTGGAGCCACCACAAATGCTGAGCTCAACAAAAACTCAGCCAGTCTAGCGTTAGTTGGAAAGCTCCTGCGAAGATGTTCTACTATTCTGACGTAAACGTTTGTGATGTCTCCAAAGTACTGAGATGTGGTGCTAACATAGTTGTAATCGTAAATCAACAATATTTCCCTCAGAAGATAGGTATTTTCGTTGCAGGCAAACAATTTCAAAAATGTTCACAAGAACTACATGGATTAAAGTGTAACGTATTTTCATCTCAGATTGGCCAAATTTTCACACATGAAGTTGTGACAAATATTTTTGAAATTTCGAATTTTCTCTTCTTGCAGGATATAGATTAGTTGATAAGCAAAATTGTGTGAGAATTCAAACTGACGGAGTAATTATCTGGAAAAGTTGAGCTGGCTCTGAAACCTTCATTTTCACATTTTTTAAATTATTGTCACACGTACAAAGCGAATCGTTTATTATTAGATACCTGAGTGATGGGAACGACAGAAACTTAGTTGAGAATGGTAAAGTGTATATGAACGTATATATTAAAACTGATTAAATATACATATATATGTAAATCTGTATATTTACTGAACCTAAATTGGATATTTGACATATTTTTTCGTGATTCCGAAAAAAATTCTCGTTTGCTCTGACTTTGAGCTGGTCACGTGCATACATATATGCACGCTATAAATCAGACAAAACACAGGTTAAGTTTCACGTTAGCTGCAAGTCCCTCATTACAAAGACTATCTGTTGGTTGTATTTCAATTTAATTCTCAACAAAAAAGTCAAACTGATGTTTGGATGCAAAAGTTATAGAGCCGTTCCCGGCTTTTACATAAAGCTAATTGATATACTTTCGAGCGCAAACACGAGCAATGCTTATTATTCTATTATTTTTTGGTCATCCGGATAATGAAAAGATTAGGGACACATGGAGCATAGATGATATTTTAATTTTTTCTTTAATGTTTAATCACACGTTATATAAAGTTAAAAATATTTTTTTTGCTTATTAGATCAATGAGCTTCTCTTTTGTAGAAGCCTTCGAGGCATTGTGATATTATTCTGCCGTATTGGTCATTTGCATGTTCTCTGACTAAAATAAAAACCTACAAACTATTTAGCACCATTGCTAAAATGAAAAATCCACAAGAAAGTTATATTATCAAGACATCGGAGCTCCGTGGTGGCATGTATAGCTTCCTGAGCATTGACCAGGGGCAAATAAATGGTACATAACGTTCAAACTTTGCTTCAAAGCTGACTTTCTTGACTGGCAGATCTGCCTATCATCACCACCACCACCACCACGACTTCCACGACCACACCCAGGCCGAGGCATTCTTCAAACCTGGCCAACAACGTGCCGAGTACCGGCGCTAGTCTCCTAGGTGAGCTCCCAAGCTGCATAGGTTGTCGTCGGCGTGCTTTTTCTTCGTCTGCAGGATCGGTCTTGCCCTTAATGATTATGAGTCTTAATTAGAACTTGCTACTCTTTAAAACCTTATTTTAACTCTGGGAATTTAACAGTGTGATATGTAGACCCAGAGAATGTTTTTCGTGGTTCTATTATTCTCATGCAACATACAACCATATTTTATACCCCTGTTTCTCTATCCGATAAGTAAAAACTTATTCACATAGGCAACTTTCTTAGGACTTCATATGTACAGCATATTTTTCGTGTAGAATAATCTTAATCTTAACTGTGAATTGTGGTCAATATTCTATTCGGCTTACTTAAAAGTAAAGTGAAATTTCACCGTGAAATTTCATATGTCTGAAGCAAACCGTCTATGCTATAAAAACATATGCTATAAGGGTACTAATTTCAATACGTGTGATTATTTCTTTCAGATTAGTCTATTTTCATTGATAAATTTACGTTCAGAGTAGAAATCCTGTCTGGGTTAAGTTTGAGGAAATCAGGTCAGTTTGGGAAGAGTTTTGAAGAACAGGGCCTCAGTGGGTGGAAATGGTAACAAAAGTGATCATGATTATTCATTGATTTTACCATCAGGAGATACGATAAGTTGAGCAAAATTTCTTCAAGCAACTTAATGGAGAAATTGCATAAAAATGGCTGAAATAATAACCATTGAATAGAAAGAAAAGATACAGTTTTTGGCTTATCAATTTATGTGGATAAAATAACCGGTAATCAGTGGCATTAGAATTTCAAATGTCTCAAAATATGAATCATTTGTCCAGAAATTAGCATCACTCTTCCATGTTAAAATAATTTCAACTTAGATTCCTGTCTGGATCTGACGATAAAAGTCATGCCGTCTCTATAATGCATTAGGTCATTCTTTTCTGCTAGTGCTAGAGAGCAACCATTACTGAGTTGGCTCATGTCGGCGAAACAGCATTATTGCTCCTTTAATATTCATGGATCAAGATCATAAATCCTGGGCTTCCATTGAATTTTATGAATCCAGGATTTCTTTGCTACCTTGAATTCTTAGATGACGAGTGTGGAGAACTGGCAAAGATAATATAAAATTGTTATACCTTCAATCCCTTCGTATAGAAGAAAGTACTAAAATAAGCCTTTGCTAAAACATCTAAGATATTGACTTATTGACAGTAAGCCTAGAACTTGAGGCAACATAAAAACCAGCAGAAGATAATAAAGTTTATCGTTGGCTGCACTTTCTCTCTAAGGACAGCAACGCCACACACGTGATATTATCATCGTCTGTGTGCTTTTCTGGCTCCAAGCTCAGTCGCTTTAATTGTCTTCTTTTGAGGTTTGTTGGTGGAAAACTAGTAAAAAGCACATATCAATCATTAAGTGTGCTGAAACTGGCCTAAAATATAATGAAAATAAAATGAAAATACAAAAATAAATCTAATTTTTCAACACAGAGTTCTTGAAACATCCGTTGTTTTCTGAAAAACCTGATATGAATTCTGAATTAATCTACTATACAGGGTGATTCACAAAAAAGTGTGGACATTTTCAGCGATTTATTACTTAAAGATTTATTACTGAGACTATCATCGCGAAAGGGTTCGAGTGAATTAGTCTCAGATTCGCCTTTGAAAATATTTAATTTAACACATTCCAGTTGACTTCGGGGCTTGTCACTTCAGTAGCCAAATTTCATTTCTCGAGATTTATTCTTTTTGATTTTTGGTAATAGTCGTTTTCGTGGGTGCCAGGATTACTATAACGTTTCGCAAGTGTAATTAAACTAGAAGATTAGGGCGTGTTTATTATTTTGCGTTACAATCCTACTGGAAACATGCAGTTTTTGGGTTAAATTAAAACAATATTCACCTTAACTATTGGTCAAATTTACTCTCACTGAACTGTCCTTGAACTTTCCTTTCACACATATTCGATACTTAATTATGCTCCTACCCTCACCAACAATATCACATTTCCAATCTCTTCATCAGCCATTCACACCCACCACACACACACACTTTCTTTCTACTCAGCCAAAACTCTCACACCTCATATCAATTCAATACACGTATTCCTATTATCAATTCAACACTCGCTTCATATCTCTTAAAACATACACATACACTCACACTATTTAGCCCTTCAACCCAAGTATACCACTCATCTCTCATACCCTCAGTGCCCCGCCACCATTCTCTGAGGCCCCGGAACGTCCAATAGCTTGTCTCATTGAACTCCCACGGCATAAGTAGCCACGCTTACAGTAGCCACTGCTGTCCGCCAGCGCATGCAGCAACAGCTTAGACCAAGTGGCATGGTCCCAAATAGATGTCCTCTTTGCTTCATAAATCGCTCTCAAAGCCATCCTTTTTTATAGCTCTGTATTTGTTTAATACTCACTAAATGACTCAATATTAGTACTCTATTGCAGCTACCCAATGGCTCTGTGCTTCTTTGCTGTTACCTCACACTATGAGCAAAATTAATTATGTACATGTTAGTCACTCGTAGAACTGATTCTGCT
The DNA here is from genome assembly GCA_014899125.1 of Orchestia grillus. Lineage (NCBI taxonomy): Eukaryota > Metazoa > Arthropoda > Malacostraca > Amphipoda > Talitridae > Orchestia > Orchestia grillus. The sequence continues at coordinate 137,835 of VOMN01108597.1, read as the reverse complement.
GATTCTGTTGTTTTTTAACACTACCTCCTTAACTAAATTATTCATACGGACTCATAACCTGTGTCATAACCTTCATACCCCCAATCATTTCACCGCCTACTTTTTTAAAGACAAGCAAAGTAAAATCCTATTCAATGCTTGCATACTCCTCCTCTTCAAATTGGAAATTTGTCCCATGACAAACTATGTACATTTATAAACTCATACCTCACGAGCGATTTATGCGGTCTCTAATCAGCTACTAATTTCTTTCCGCAGATTTTTCTGGACTCTTTGGAGCAGGTAAGACAAAAAACGCTCAACTGGCGGCTTCATTCTAGACTTTACCAACATAATTAAGCAAAAACTTAGACCTTGACTTTCCAGTCAAGTCTGGTTACAGTTAATCAGCTTTCAGGGTAGCTGGGGACCAAAGAGGGAAGTAGTTTTGGCCGAAAGGTCTCACATGAAGTATGCAAGTCGAGTCAGGCAGCGATACTTGGGAAATCGAAGCACCTAGAAAATAAGAGCAAATTTATTGGGGAGAAGTTGATCACTTCATCAGCAGCCTGCAAGTTAGAGCAGTTTCTGTTTTCAAATTAAGAAGCAAAACTCCACGGTATATGCTGCTAGAACTCCGTGAAATCTTATCTGTAAATCAGAGAGACAACTTCTAAATCAGCTCTCAGAGTCTCAAGGTTCCCTGGCGGGAGAACTAATATGAGCAAAAAATTTTGTAGTAGAAGACCTCGTCCTGGTCAAGACAAAGTTTGTACCCAAATATTACGTTATGCAATTCACATGAGGCAGAGAATGATTCCTTAAGACATCCTAACATTCTAAGCCTTGACTCATACCAAACAGTTGTGCAATTCTGCAAAGTGTTGCTAAGGAAACATTCGCGTTAAACTTCTTTTTCTTAACCACTGTATTTTCAAATGTTCCGCATAAATCCTTTGATGCTTCTTCTCCAGAACCTTCATTGCCAATTTGACGCACCTAGAAGGTGTTTCTTTGGTTATGATGTTTAGACTAGTAAGTAACATTGGCATTGTTCATCGTTTCAACTTTTCATCACAAAAATGTCATCGGCACGTGTCCGGTTATGGTTTCCATTCAACTAAGTGGAGAATTGAATAATTTCAATAATATATTATTACAAAATTTAAACCTTAGTTCACATGAGAATACCGAGTAATGAAAGTTCTAGTAAAGACCTTTGTGTGTATTACTGGTAGTTGTACGATCAGAAAAACATTTTTTATCCTATCAATATCAATCGATATCGAATTTCTGCTGAATCTGCATTAATTTTGACTGCATTTTTTCAACTATAGACGATCATCTTCTGCCAATTACTGGTATTGATTGTAAAATATCATATCTCAACGTTGACAGCCATGTGTCTGCGATCGTTGAAAGAGTTTTTGCCTTCGTATTATTACATTGTATTTTTTAAATATATCCCATACTTGGAATAGTTGGAATGCGTGAAGGTCTTCTAGATTCCGCAGTGAATCAGACGTGCGGAGGCACCGTGCATCAAAAATACATGTGGGAAGAGAAACAAGTTTTCCATTCCCAGAAATTACTCGACATTCTACTGAACGCACTGAGCAGAACGGGACGGGCAATATCTTTTCTACGGGCAGTTACTTAGGTTATTTAGGTTTGCTCATTACTGGGCAACTTTGACGGCCTTCTTTTGAGGGGTTGTCGCCATTCAAGGCATTTACTTAGTGTATATATGATAAAATGTTGCAAAAACGACTTCCTCGAGTAAACATTGTCTTTTTCCTGAGGAAGTAGAAGTTCTAACATAGATGAAATTTTTTTAGAAGCTTCAGATGTACGGACGTAAACAAGATAAATATCTTGCAGAAGCAGAAGTTTTATTTTACTAATTATAGTGTCAAGGCATATGTTTTCCTAGTTCTGAGCAGGAAACCATGTGTCTGTCTCGTCCTCGTCCTCTGTCTACCCCCGCTTAACCTGAACTCATTGTTTTAAAACATAAGTCTTATAATCCATTAAATCATTCAAATCTCTAGTCTCTTTACAATATTATTTTCAGTTCCTGATCAGGAATAATGAAATTGAGGTAGCGTTCCTCCGTTGATGGTTAAAGTTAGTTAAAAGAAGATGCACTTGTTATTCGCTGCATTCATTGAACTACGGGGGAATTTTTAGTCCCCCATCCCCATTGGAAATTTTAAATTGCAAAGCATTTCACCCCGATGAAAATATCTTCAACATTTTACTCCCCATTTTAGCTCTTCATATTTTACAAGTGATTTCCATAGTAATAGTTAAGTGTTCACCTGTTCATGCTTCAAAACCAAGTGTAAAAACAACTCGATATGAAAATCAGTACTAGTGAACAGTGTTAACTGCTACTCTGAAAACATACAAAGGTCATTACGAATAATCTTTGTCTTACAAAATTCTCATTTCACTTCTTTAAAATCAATTTAACAATAACCGTTATTACACTTTGAGATGATAAAAAGTTGAAAAAAATGATACTTAATCGATGCTAATATCAGTACAAATGAGCACGTTTAATAAACAGAGAGTTGTTATACTTGCTTCATTATGTGTAAATGCTACAACCATTCGTTATTTTTCTTTCATTTATTCAAACCCCTTCATATTTTACTGCACCAGAGTGGCAATAATGAACAAATAAGCTCCCAGGATAAAAAATTATTCACTTGCTACTAATATGATGTAGGACCTCCATGAGTACGAATAATTATGATCTACGCTGCACTGAGTCCACAAGTGTGCTAACGTACACCTTGGTCGATTTTAAGCTACTTTGGCATCAACCGATATCGTAGTGAGGCCCTAGTACATGGACGATTTTCTCGGCGTCTGGCTTGTCGTTCTAAGTGGTCCCACAAATTTTCTATTGGGCTTATGTCTGGGGACTTAACTGGCCGATCTAAATGATCCTGAATGACTGTCATGCCAATTGGTGACAGTTGTAGCCCGATGCAACCGGAAGTTGTCATCCAGGAAGATGGCTAACATAACAGGCCTTTCTTCATTCGGAAATTGTGCAAATGGCAAAATTTGGTTAAATAGCAGCTCAATATAGCCAAGCTGGTTCAGTTTAACGGATACCTCAACTAAAGGGCCTTCTTCTGTAGAGTTTAAACAGCCCCAGAACATGACAGACCCTCCTCCTTGTATGGCCCCTTGCACACAGGCTTCGTCGAAGGCTTCGTGAGGTCTTCGATGAAAACGACGGCGGGCATCATTGCTATAGAGACAGAATTGCATTTCAACTGACCACACGACATTTTTTCATTCCTCTACAGTCCAACTTGCGCGTGCTTCGACCCAATTTAATCGAGTGGTTTTCTGAGCAGTAGTTAACATCGGTCGTTTCCGAGCCGATCTGCTCCGTATATATTCAGCGCATGGAGTTCCTTATGAAGAGTTCGTTCCGAAACAGCAGAAGCGCCATCATTGACGCTTCGCCATAGTCCCATTCCTGATACAAAGCGATTCCTGACAGCAATTGGGGGACACAAAGTGGCGGTCCCTATCGGTTAGAATTTTCTTCCGACATCAATTTTGCCTTGAATTACCGTATGTATCAGATTTTTTCCATTGTTGGTAGACCCACATAACAAAGCGGCATGAAACACCGGCGAATTCAGCTTCTTCCTTCACTGAATGCCCCTTAGCCCGACCAAATGCAATGGCCCCTTTTTGCTTTTCCTAAACGTCTTCCTTCCATCCCATCGTTGTGGAGGAACTAAGAAACAAGTCTATACTTTGCCGGCTCTGAATGAAGACTGATTTAGTGCTCTCATATGCCCTAAACTTCGGTCACGTCTTTGGAAACCTATTGATAAACGTAGCCAATAACTGGAGCTTTAAAAACAATAGGTGACTAATCTTTTGTTCGGGAGCCTATGTTCATGATTTCTTGAGTTCGTAGCTTTCTTGTCGTCTTTTGAGAGTGAGGCAGCTTTTGTTAGCTCTGGCTGCTGCTGCTGCTGCTGCTCACATACCAATTGATTGTAGTTTGTTCCGCCGACCGACTGACTTTTAACGAGAAACCTCGGATTTCAGCAACAAGTCATGTTATCTTGGTACGCAGTCGTGCTCTTGTTTACTGTAGATATACATATAACAGTTTGAAAGTACTGTATTATTTTTCACTGGAGCTTGAATTTCTCGTGATATCCTGAAAATTCTTCTAATCACTGTTCTGTTGAACTATGCGGGGTCGATCACTGTTTTGTTGTCAATTAATTTATTTCAAGAAACCACTGTCGATGTGCCGCTGATTTAATAAAACAAGTAAACAAACTAAATTTGTCGAACAAAGAAAAAGGATTTGTCCGCTGTAATGGGATTTGTTCAGATTTTTCTAAAAGCGTTGATACTATAAAATTAAAGAAATATAAGCTTAAAACATGTGTTTTAGTTTGACACCATCGCTTCTTCTTTCTATCGTTTATGATCTCACACTGATGCAAATTTTAGTATTTTAAATATTTCATTCTAAAAAGTAGTCTACTACATGAACGCAGAAGTAGAACAGAATATGAGGTTTGTTAAATTTTCTTGAAATTGCACAAAGTTCGAGAATGTGGAAAAAGATCTGGATTGCGTTTCAGAGCTAGGGCACCGGTCGACAACTTCTTCCCTGAATTCATCTCAAGTATAGGCCGATTCTGATAGACAAAGGTGGGAATCGTTTACCCTAGCAAACAAAAGGCACAGAAGTACAAGTTCGTAACATGAAAACCATAGCATTTTCTCATACCAGTGTTTACCTAGCCTACGCGAACTTTAGCTCGAAATTTTGAAATCGGAGTCTGTAGCGGCAAGCATTCCGGCGCTCGCTGATCCTCTTAGCGTTATTGGAGGAGTGCGCTGTGTTGACTCGCTACAAAAGCGTCTTCTTGACAAGCTCACGTGGGTCGACTTCCTTAAAAATTTTGATTTCATTTCAAAAGTTCAAGTCATGAAGCCGTTCTTATTCATCCGTGTATTTTTCGAGGATATACTTGAATGTTTCTGAGGTTTTCGGCGTTTTTTCTTTGCATAGTGTTTTTGCTTAATAGTGCTAAAGTTTGATCGCTAGCGTTCAATTAGATGCGGACTGGTGGCCTTATCATGATTTTTCCTCATTCATTTGTAAAGGCGATGTTTTATCCGCGTAGCGGATTGACCCAGCAATATTTGCGGACAAAATTTCATGGATTTTCACACATAATATGGAATTATTGGTTATCATCCTATAGTTTCGCCAGCGTTATTGTATAGTGTATTTTATTTGTCAGAAAAAATCGCTTCGTGTTCATTAGTGGCAAAAGCTCTCGAGAAGTGCCACATACATAAGGTGGTGCAGAGTAACGAGAAAGTATGTAGTAATTTTCAAAATGAAGGAAATTTACAACTTTTTTAGTGCCGAAAATATGTTCTTCTAAAATGGAACTATTTTTTGGCATTACTTTCCAAAAATAGCCTAAGTTAAATTCTGTTAATTTCACCGGACACATTCAGGAAGTCGATTTTAAAGATTTAGCACAGCGTTTCGCACAGAGTGGTCCAGAATGTCAGTTATGCTTTCATCAATCTGGGCTCTGAGCTAGGCTCGATTTGTTGATCTAGTCCGGTGGTATACAACACTCTTCCGATGTCCCCTTTAACAGTAGCCACAGAGGGGCAGGCCTGGAGACCGGAGCGGCCGAGCAGCGTGAGCGTAATTTGACACCACATCGCATGTTCTTGTAATATAGATATTCAGGTGTATTACTCCGTGTTAATTATCGCTATGTGAATCAGTGGTACTACATGGTACCGTTCCATGTCGTTAGTTTTTCGTCCACAAAATATTGTCCAGTCGCATACATGCGCGGGACGGCGGCTAGCTTTATGAACTAAGCTATATGCAGTCTGAAGCAAAAATAATTCGGTCGTTATTGGGCTGAAAGGTTTTCCTTATCGGGTTTAACAGGTTTTTTCCCATTAAAAAAAAGTTTCCCAAACCTAACTATTCTCTTAATGAATTAGCTCTTCTTGTGAAAAAAAAGTAAGGTAGATTAAATGGTCATACTTTTTTAACGAATCAATTATGAATTGCCGTTTATGGTACTGAACAAAATTATATGTGGTTCAAGTGCTGTCACGCAGTTATATTGCAAGATATGGTAATATTTCATTGTTTATCATTATATGTATTAGGTTGTTTGCAAACAAATAACTGTTTCAGGAATTCTGGTGCAAATTTTGATTTGGTTATGGTATTTTCATTACCTTTTAATTGGACTTCACTCCACTATATGATTGGCATGAGCTCTTTATTGAAATTCTACCAATATCCTCAAAAATTGATGTTGCAGCGAATAAGAGCATAATTATGGACATGGGTAATGAAGGTTTTCATTTACTTTTCTGGCATGAGTCCAAGTTTGGCCTCAATGCTCCCAACGCTCTGCCAATATCAATAGAGCGTAGGGAGAAAGGTCCACAAGTGACACGACAGTATGAAATTGGTTACGGAAATTTCTTAGTACTGATGAGAGCATTGGAAACGAAGAAAGTAAAGGATCACCACTCACTCTTCACATAGAACGTGTGAGAGAACTTGCTGAGTGTAAGCCCTAAGCAAAATGTCCTATCTTTTGTGAAGCTTTCGCTCGACCCTCAATTTAAATTAGCCGCTGTTTGGAAAGTACTGTGAACGAGCCTGAGCCTCTGAAAGAGAAGTGGAAAAAGTTTTCTTTTTTCATGTTCTAAGTTATAGCTTATTCGCTTTAATTTGGTTTCCTGGAGGTTTCGGGGTAGACAATGATCAAGGAGTAAACATAAGTCATAGAATATGTTGAAATTACCTAAAATACAATGGAAATACAATGATAACCAAATTTTTCAACATAAAATTCTTGAAACGGACATTATTTTCTGAAACCTTTACATGAATTTTGAATAAATTTACTATACATGATGATTCACAAAAAAGTGTTAACATTTTCAAAAGTTTATTACTCAATGAGTATTGACCGCAACGACTAAACCATAGTCTCATTTCGAACGTTGACATGTTTACTTTTACCAGATAAAGTATTTTTCAATTCAAAATGACAGCTTAGGAAGTAATTTTTTGCCCACTGTGTGAGTCAACTTTTAAAGCTTAAAAACTAAATTCATTTGCTCGGATAGCAGTATTAGAATAGAGGGAAAAATGAATAAGAATCAATTTTAGAAGGAACATACATATTTATATTCATTTTTCTTGTTTTAACGAAAGTCTTGGTGATGAAAATTCGTATTTAGATTTTAATTGTATAATTAAAAATCGAGGGTAAAAATTTAACTTCAAAAAGTGAAATTGAAATGCCCACAAGTTAAAAGCTGCAGAGGTGATACAAATATTATCGTTCATTTTTTTTAACCATGGTCAAGTTGCTAGGGTCAGTGTAAGCTTAATGAACAATTAATATTTGAAAAGTTTAGTAGTTTTTGTGAATCATCCTGCTAAAATGCACACTTTGTTGGTTGCTTAGTTGTTTAGTTCAGTGGTCGCTTCCAAGTATTTCATGAAAGAATTTTACTGCTAGCTGTCAGCTGCGCTGACATGCATCAATATCGTATACAGGATACTGAATATCGTTTCGTTCGTGAATGTAATCTAAAAGAAATTGAATTCTTCAACTGCTAGAATACGATGAGAAAGTATTTTGGTTAACATAGTATACTACGAATAGTTGATTTCAAAGGAAACAATGAGGGACATTTGAGACTCGTTTCACATTAAGTTATGAAAAATGTCATACATTTTGAGAACAAAAATAGTGCGTCCCTTCATATTTGCGGGTCTTGGTACGACTATTGAAATGTTCCTCTTGTGCAGTTAACCAAGCGTCCAGAAGGCGGGCCGGGCTCTGCCTCAGAAGCATAGCAGGGTGAGTGTCCTTCAGGAAAACGCTCCTTATCAGTTGTGATTGGTGCAGACACATATTTTATATCTTATCTGCATTTAAATTGTAGAATGAAGGTTCAGAAGGTCATGATTGCTGAGCTTAGAGCTAAAGTAGCATGATTTAGGGACATTTCGAACCGGAAACAACTCATCTGAAGCTCAACATTGATTCTGCTTCAAACGTTTTTCAGAAATTGAAGATGGAAGTTTTCGTAGTAATGGAATTTTCCTGCTTGTATTTTCACATCAGCGTGTTCCCGTAAATGTTCGTCGTACCTCAAATTTCATTACATTTTCCATTCAAATTTTCATTTTGCAATGAAATTTGATTTTGTGATCAAATTTTCAATTCAAATTTCATTACAAGCATAGTTCAGGGATTACATGAAGGCAACGCTCACCTCAGAAAACATACGCGGCCACGCTCATATGACATCTCGGTCGAGCCTTTCTTCCAGACGTTTCGGCGTTGAGCACAAATTTGACGGCCCAAAAAAAATTCGCTAGTTGCTTCAGTTTTTAAGTTGCTTCCTTATTGCAGAAAAAAGAACTCGATCATTTTTACAGGAACGGTTCCATGTTGCGTCTAATTAGCAAACTGAAATGCGTCTCGCGGGCAAGAACTTCAGTAAAATTGAGTGATTAGAGAAAGTTTTTGAGCTTCGAGAAAAACGAAAAAACAGATGAAGAAAAACGAGTTTTATTTTCGCTTCATTAATGAAAAGTTGAAGAGATACCTGAACTCTCCTTAAATCGAAGTAGCCTGAAAAACAGTCTCGAAGCTGACTATTGTCGTCCTCTCTCATTACGATCTGATCCAGAGAAACTTTGAGATTTTGCAAGCTAGACGCTCCAAAGTTTTGTGTAATTTAAAATGAAGAAGAAAATGTTGATGTTGGCCTACAATAACAAATTCTGTAACTCGCCGTGATAATTCCACAGCTTTCCCTTCTAATTTAGCCGTCCTTGCACGACGTTTTCAAGAAAGTTTCACGTTTTGGCTAGTCTCGTAAGAACCAAACGCATGGTCATGCTGTGTAGTGCGCTCCACATTTCGTTATGGTCACCACGTGCAAGCATCAACTTAGGTTGTCACGTCACCGTGGCTACCTCGGAATGAAGTAGGTATGAAGAAGCTTCCTTGTTATTCCTTCGCTTCGCATTTCTATGAGAAATACCGGCCGAATCGTATGAATCTCTGAACGAAAATGAAGTCTGGCGTTTTAACGACAGTTCGAGGAGCTTTTTTTGTTCAATTAGGAGAAGCTGAAGTTTTTCTGCAAACGCTGCTAGGTTTTAATCTCAGAAAGCGGGTCGCAGGCTTTTGAGGAATCAAGCGAAGAAAGATTGGAATTTTGGAATTTTCGGTATCGTGCAGAGCCAGCACGAGTCAGCGCCGCTGCATAAATCTCACTGTTCTGCTCGATCGCTCTACTCATCTAAGTTCAGATGAAATCATCATGCGTGCAGAATCTACCAGTAAATTTGAACTCCCCTTTGATTTCTACGCATTCGCTGGTCACCTGGGTAATTAAGAGCTGATGAATGCTTTTCTTCGTCAACATGAAGGTCAAATTTCCTTCAGCAAATAATATTTGATACAGCAGAATTACAACAGTGAATATGCCTTTCTAGGTAGCAACAGAAGTTATACGCGAAGTAAGTCGTATTTCGAAGTAAAACATGTCAACCAATAACATCTTCTCAGATTTATTTAATTTCTTACTGTGTAGGTTATATGCCTTGTTCTTCATGTTCATAACTTAGACAATTGTCTCCAACGTTTGTCTCCCCAGACGTCAAATGCTATTTTACGTTCACTGTTGCCGCTTAACGAGAAATTTTCACAGGGATTGCGTAGCAGCGGCACTTGCCGTAGCCTCAGAGCGACGTGTCATCTGTCTCCATTTCATCATCTAATTACGAGCAAATAGGGCTGTGGTGGTCGCCTTCTCTACTTCGCTCGTCCGTTGTGCAAAAGACGTTATTGAGTGTTCTCACTTTAAAGATTTCCTCGAGTAACACTTGTATATCGATGAGGAAATATCGATTGCAGATATTTAGCATACTTTAATAATACTTCCACGACACGAACACCGCCACCACATGCATTGCAGCCGTCGTACCTGTTCAAACAAACACATCCCAGGTACGATTCTTTTCATGTTAGAAATTTAATAAAAACTAGTATATACATACCACTTTTTAGCTACGAATGAGACGAATATGATACAGTAGAAATAGTTTCACTTCCCATTATTTTGCTCGCCCATAGTCTTAATAATTAGCTAATTTGCCTATTCAAAATACGGGAGAGGAGGGAACGAGAGAATCCAATCTTGGAAGTTTGCACTTTGAAAAAACAAACAAAGTAAAAGAACCAAAATAAGAAGAATGTACATAGATGATTGTTTCAAGCCCCAGTAAGGATGAGTTGAAAAAATATGCTTAAAATAATAAATTTACAACAGTTTCCAGTGACGCGCATGAAGGATAATGCGAACTTCACTCCAGAACAAGCCTCCTCCTTTACAAAGAGTAAAAACTTTCATGACATTAAAGGAAAACATTAGTATACCACAACTAAATTACACTAACTGGACGGTTCCAACAGACATGCAGCAAATATCACTTTACATGAGCACTTCACTAAGATAAAAATTTATAAGCGGACTGGGGGACCAGCGCTAAGCGTCCCGCCAGATTTGCACGACCACAGGAGCTGTGCCTGACCTAAGTGGCTGCACGCTAGGTCATTGCCATACGAGCAGATTGAACCCCATCCCTTCTAATGTAATCAAAGCCGCTAAATGAGGCTAAAATCTAAACAGGAAGGGAGACAGGCTCCGTACGAAAGTCCTCTTTGTTATAACGCGAGCAATCGTTACCTGTCGTTAAGGTACAATGGTGACGTCCGTCTATTCTCGATCGTTATCGTACCTATAAAACAGCGTTTGCCGTGCATCAGTTGTGGCATACACTGCAATCACGTGAATTAATAATTGAATAAGTGATTAGAAAACTTTCGTGCATGTTAGCACTTAGAAAATCGTTAGTTCATGTTGCATGAGGCTTATTAATCCATCTAAATTTGTCTTATTTCAAATGAAGCATAGAAGCAGTCTCATTTTATCAGTCAGGGCCATCTGGGCGCCTCAACTTAATGCGTAGGCTAAGCTTTCAGACCACAGGCGAACGTGACTCTCAACGTCGATTAGGGATCAATGAGATCAACAGACGCTCAAATCCCTTTTATAATAACGACTGCTTTTGAAAACAGATCGTTTGATATTTGCTCATGTTTAGAAAACGATGATACTTTCTCTGGGATTCAGAATTTTGTTTCGTAAAAACGAAATACCTCGTTGTAGGTCTCACTAGGTATACTTTCCAGTTGCACGTGAGGCGTCGTAATGAAATACGTGCTTCCTCACCGTTTTTGTGAGCTAGCAAACAGTTTGTGAAGTTATATTCCCCTACAAGACTCATAGAGGAACTCCACCTGTTTTTTGGTAGCTTTCACTCGATGCATTGAGTTTTGATCGATTGTGAGACGAGCAAAAGGCGCGAATTGTACAAGGCACACTGCACGCTGTGACTCGATCAATGGTTCAACAGAATAAATAATGAAACATTATTCTTCGAAGTACGGTGAATTCTCCAAAGTTTTTATTATGCATAGAAGCGGGTGAGTTGAACCTTCAACCGTGTCGCGCTCAGTAATTTCTCGATATTACAGGACAATATTTGTGAAAATGAGGAAAATCATACCAGCTTATCTAGTACGAAATGAAAAGAACCGAATGGTTGTTGAAATTGGTAGTGCAACTTTTTCGCATCGTACAACATCCTATTGTTCATAGACCCATCATAAACTGCCTTGGTGGGAAATTTATTGTCTCGATCACTTCAAGCAGCGCAAGGTATTTAAATCAGCCTCCCTATCGCAGGAGGTTCAACAAAGAGATGCTACTATTCATGAGATCTTGTCAAAAGTACTTAACTAAATCAAGTTCAATCTGCCAGATCGATAGATTTTAAAGTGACATTGTACAATAAATTTAGTTAATTTTGACTCCCATAATGAACGATTTAAAGGTGAAAACATTCTTTGTGACATCTGTGGCTTTAATTTCGGCTAACTGCGTGTCGAGGGTGATTTATAATAAGAGCACCAAACGAATCGACAATAAATTCTGAAATAATACAAGAATTTTAAAAAACTAAGAAGAAACAGAATCTTGATTCCTGAAAATCTTATTCTAATTACATTTTGAAGACGATATTTCTCATGTGGAGGTTATTCACTGCTGCATTAGTGAGCTCTGGTATAATTCGCTGGATTTCGGCCTAGATGGTTTCCATGAGTTGGTGTAGATCTGTCGACTTATCACTGTAAACACTTCCCGTTAGGTGTCCCCTAAACACACAGTGATATCAAATAAAATTGGTACCTCTAATAGTTTCTTAGACGCATAGTTTTTAAGAATCCGCATGATATAATATGAGCTGATGAAGGTTCTTTTCGGTCCCGTCGGTAAAAATCACCTGCAACGCCAGGCCAAAATGTTTATCGTGCCCTGGAGAAATGGGGATGCAATGAAGACAATCAAGCTTAATAGTCTATTGAACCACCCTTCACATTGATTCCAACTTTCATTCTATTTGGCTAGGTCATTCTCTATAAGATTTTGCAAAAAATCTAAACGAATATTTATCCAAGGTACGAGCAAACGTTGAGAAAGATCTTCCAACGAAGAAGATGAGGTGTTGATGCTCGCAGTTTCTTATTCATGTGGTCGCAAAAATTTTCGATAGGTCAATGGGATTTAAATCAGGAGACTGAGGAGGAAAGGAGGCTCTATATGAGAAAATGATCCCTCGTGACCCGTGGACTGATCTAGCACTACATGAGACCGGTGGACGCGAGCGTTGTCGTCCTGAAAAATCCCGGAACTGTCGGGAAATAAAAATTTAGGACGCGTGTGCTTGGTCACTTAAGATGTCCAAATAATCTCGTGATTTAATATTGCTGCAGCACATCTTTTGTCGACAAATTGCCGAACTTAATCTCGATCATGTAAAGCACCCGCAGATCTTTACACTACCACCGGAGGCCTATACTGTCGTAGGGATGCATGAAAGTTGGAGCCGCTTCATTCGATTAGCTTTACTGACCAATGGTTTCCTGGTGGGTGCGTAACTCCTCAAATGTATTTCCGCCCCAGAGAACGCCTGTCGCGAGTATTCAGAATTTTAGATCTTTAATGATTACTACTGAATAACATTGCTTCATATTTTTACCACCGAGTATTCGTTCTTTGTTCATTCCTAAGTCCTATAGCCATCATTTGAGACACTTCTATGATGGATTTCCCTGCCCGGTACAAAGCTATAACCTGTCCTTTGTCAAACACAAAGGTCATTTTTTGTTGTTTTTTTCAAGCTGGATTATTCACACTTGCAAGGGTTGTACTGACTATCAGTAACACTTGACTCAACTATATAATTATCATATTCTTTTCCATTAAATTTGTAGGAAAGAAGCTTAAAATATGTCTAAGTTATACCGATATTTTAAAAGTGTGCGACAAATTACAGTATTTGGTCGGGCATTGTTGTAAATTATAATTTCCCCTATTGTAAACAGTACCTAACGTTCCTGCAAATTAATGCCTTTTAATTATTCCTGCTACCTGGTTGTATGTTTCGATTAATTGATACTGTTTTTTTTCAGGCTATTCCTCGGTATTTACCACTGGCGACGAGGACATCTATAAATTACATAGTAATAATAATACTGAAATATTTGTCGAGTTAAATTTCGGTCTGTTCTGGGTGTTCATGCATCATGTGTCATACGTGGAATTTTTTACCTCTATATTCGTGTATTTTTTCAGCCATTGTGGGTACATTTCTGCCTTGGAATGTGCATTGCCTGTCGAGTTTTAGATGAAGACTGCAACACTAAAGTGTTGCTTAAATGTAATGAAGCAACGGAAACGAGAAGTTTTTATCTCCTAATCACTGCAGTAGGTATTTATGAAATGTACTTTACGTAGAGTTAGACCGCCATGAAATCAATGTGTATTTAGACAGCAGACAGCTGTTCTCGAAGCTGCACTCACACGCGTGGGTAACACTTATATTTATAAAGGAACTGCACAATCACGTATACTGTATTAAAATTTGTCTTCATGTTGAGAATTTGCCATGTACTCCAAGTAAACAGCCAAATCCTATTTTTGTCATTAAGGCAGGTCAGTTGTCCGCCTTGCATTTACCCGAACTAACACTGGACAAACTGGATGCTATGTTGAACACATCTTGCCTGAAAGCACATTTGGTTGCAGTATTCGTAATATTTTACCATCGAGGGCATAAGGTTGGATAAACATTTAACTAAGTAGGCGTATGACTCCATGACTATTGTCTGCAATGAACATTAAGCTCATGCACAGAGAATACCACGCCTGCTCGTTCATTTTGTTGAAGAGACGTTTAGCTTTTTTTAAATTATGAACAGCATTGAGTCCGCGGGGACTTATCTGGGCGAATAATCAGAACAGACAGAGTAGTTTTACCGATTTAATGCTTGATACCCTTTTGACCTGGTGTTTTGCATTATGAGTACTTCCTAAAATAACTAGGTAATGGAGCTGGCAGTCGGTAGAACCAACAATTTCTACCCACGTATCTAAGTGGTATTCGGTGTATGTACCAAGCAACAACTGTAAGAAAGTGTTAGCGCATGAATATTTCACTGAAAGGAAATACAAACGAGAGCCCTCAAATTAAATTTAGTCTTAATGGAGTGAAATTATCCTTGCACTATACATCGAGCGGGGACTACAACTTCACCTCTAAAATTCAGTTGAACTTGAATGATCGTGTCCAGTCGAAGATCCCCAAGCTTGATACAAAATTCAATACAGTGGATTTAATAAAAAAAGTTGTCATTTTCTCGAGATAAAAATTCAATGCCACCCACATGTACTCCCTGACTCACTGGCTGTCTAGAGGCGCCAGACGGCTGCTGCTGACCGAAAAGTTCCAAGCTGTGCATTAGGAGCTGCTGCATGCTGGGACGAGACCACGCTCTCGAGCCTTAATATGATTACGCATAAAACATTGGTTGGACTTTTTGAAACCCGCTTCGTGTCACCCAAATATCTCGGAATACAGGTCAATATTACGAAAATGGAAATTTTGGAAATAATAAACTCAAAGGAATCGCATACCTTCTGAATACGTGTACGCATCCAAGTTCAAAAGTGATTTTTAGACGTGAACGAGACGTTTCAAGTAGTATGTAACATTTAACTTGTGTTTGTTTTTAAGTGTCAGTGTTTTTATTTAAAATATATAACTGAATTGCTGGTGAAATCTAACTCAACGTGCTTTGTATTCAGGACGTAAATTGTATTTTGCTTTGATGAAAAAGCTGTTTTGTGTGTCATGAGAGAGAGAGAGAGAGAGAGAAAGAAGGCTTGTTAATGATTTTAATCGAAAACTATCGTGGTGAAGTATCTGTTGAGAATACATGAATAATTCGTTAATTGAACGTCAATCAGTATTCCATGCAACATTTCAAACTAAAACATAAATATTGGTTGTGATCATTTTCCTGGTGTCACGCACAACTTCCCGGCTTCTGTTATGGACGGCACCTAATTCGAACATAAATCAATTTCTTATAAATTTAAAGCAAGTCTTGCAGTCACACAAGCTTTGGGCATAAGGATTCCTCCTACAGCTGTACATCAGGCTGTCGTCAGCTAGGTACAATTGAACTCGAGTAAATAGTTTCACAACGGCTTCGAATGCAACTAAACCAATTTAAAAAACTATTGGAGAAACTATGAGAATATTAAAAAAAAGAGCGGTTAAGAGGTCTAAGTGGAAGACAAAATCAACTGACTGTGTTAATGTATAGCGCTTTAAGTAGAGAAGTTATGTACTCATTGGAGATTGCATTGCAGAATCAGTGTTTTCAATCTCGAAGGAACTGATGGTTTCCGATCTTAATGGCCATGGATTTATGTGCAATATTCCTGTGTCGCGTATGTGACATGTTTGTATATATTTATTTGAACATCTATGTGTACCATTTAATGGATGAATAAATGTTTTGTATTTCTATTTTGATCGTCACTTTCTCTCGACATCATGAAAATCAAGTGTACTTTACGAAGCTGGTGTCGTACTTACCCTCTTACGTGAGACAACGTCCACCGCAGATACTGTCTCCGAGCAAGGGTTATTAATGCACGTGATCACGTCGATTCTTAAATCATAAATGGTTTGGATAAAATGTAATTACGAAACCTAATAATCAAAGATATATACTTGATAAAAACTTGCACCCTTGAAGTAACGTGAGGATGTTTTGAAGAGACCAACTGGAGGAAGCCCAAATATCATAACTAAAGAATTTTCAGATTTGGACGTCTCCTAAAGAACAATACATTCCAATTTGTTTTTAAAAAGCGTGCAGAATTTTTCGGACAACCAAATACATTGTGGCCCAGAGTTCTCGAGAGTAGGTACAAATATCTTTTACTTGCATCCGAAAAATCTGTTCAGATAAAATAACATTAAAATAAGTGAGAACTAAAATCCTGGTTCAAGTTCTTACATGTAAAGCAAGCTTCGCATTTTTTTCGGTGAAGTGAATCATATGAACTTTTCGGAGGGCGAAAATATCTCGCCTAATAAAAAATTTTGCTGAGACATAGCCGAATCATTAGATTGAGATATCAATGAAGTTCACCTGAAGAATCTTCAGATGTGCAGAGCAAGGCGCATATTTGACAGACGGCGCCCTTGCTGCGGGGCGCCGTTTGTACCACCGTGTGCATACTTCTCATGGAATGGATGAGGTGTTGTATTTGACTGGCCAACGGTAGAATGTTTTCTCCAAATTCGAATCAACAGCCCATATAATTAACCGAAATTCAGAGCACCAGCAAAAAGTACATTACTCGAATTTGATATAATAGCCCGAAAATCTCATCCAAATTCAGAATAACGACCAAAATAATTTACTCAAATTCAAAATAACATCCCAAATGCTCTACCCAAACATAAAATAACATCCCAACCTCAAAATATCAAGTTAAACAATTAAAATACAGAGCTAGGAAATCAAACAGGCTCCATCAGTCATTCTTTCGAGTTGGAATACTCTGAAAGATTTTTAGAATTTTGTTGCATTCGTTATCTGTTTTGAGTTCTTCATCGGATGTTAGTATCCCGTGAGAACTGATGTAGCTTTCTTTTAATTTTACTTTTTTTAGGTTCCGAAAAACAAAGTAAATGAGGCACTCATTTTGAATTCTTGCTAAAGTGCTTAATTTGCGTTTTTCTTTCGATGTATTGTTATAATAGGTAATTTTTACTATTCGAAAATGGACGTGTACAAATTTTGTTATGATTTCAACGAAGTTTTTGAAGAAACCAGCTTACAGTCAGAAGTATATTCTTAAATAAAATGGATAACTAGAAAATTGCTCAAGTTTTGTTGACAGGTTGATTGTAAAATAATTATCCTAGAATAAGAATCTCAATCGTTAGGTTGAAGTTTTTACTGCTGCAAAGTTAAAACACTCTTTTTTCTTTTTATTATCAGTAAACAATATGAACTGAAATTAGAATAAGGGCAGTTGAGTGTGAAAATTGTAGAATCGTTCAAATTGAGACCTTAAATTTTATTCCTTAAGTACCATCGGCTTGAAATTACATTTAAAAAATATTATAACAACCAAGGAGAGATGATTTTACGCGGTATTTAAAAAATTGCCTTAGAGTTATAAATAATAAAATTATATAGAATTCTCACTCTGATGGTTCTTGCAGTCATAGCGACATGAGAATGAAGAATATAGGACATTAATGAAGCAACTTAGTTCATAAAATTAATGCGGAATGTTATCAATTTTTTCGCAATTGATATTTGTTAACAATTGAAGCTTAATTCTTCCGCTCCTTTAAACTGAGGATGATCTGTTTGAAATTGGTACTTTCCAATGTTACTCCACGTAAAATTTGATGTCATGTCTCAAAGAAATCCTTCCAAACTTTGAACATAATTAATCAGGTGATGCTTTACCAAATTTTCTGTTCTTAAGGGTACGTAATTTTTTTTTAAGCTTGCTGTACCGATTCGACATATTTTCTTTTGAAATATACAAGTTAATATTTCTTTTCTACCATAAAAAATTACTGCAAGCAAATTTAACTCCTCCCCTTAAAGCATGCGTTGTTTATCAATATCATTATGTTCGCCATATTTTCATTTGCCTCATCTCTAACACCAAATTAATCCGTACTTTATTTCAACATACCAACATATATATACCACCTACCGTTTTCTCAAAACGTAGAAAGCTAATGCACGTATGATTCCAATGAAATTCTACGTTATGTCATCACAAATTACTGCTCTGAATGCCTCAGAAATATTCACAGCTATAATGCAGCAGACGAGTGGAGCTCTGAACATTTTGGTACTTATTCACGAAACTCTGGATGGCCTATGCACTATCCCGTATAATTTGAGACAATTTTTCACCTTCTGTACTTCATTTGCACTAAAACGCTTTGGTTGTATTTGGTTGCAATAGAACACCTTGCTTTCTGGAGAAAAATTTTTTAGTAGGTAGCGATAGAAGCACTGATGTAACGTTGATTTTAGGTACAATATCAGGAAGCAAATGATTTAGCTCGCCGACGCCAGCCTGAACCGAGAAAGATGCTAACAACGGAACAACGAATGGAAATAACTTCTCTCAGTAAAAATTCTGTACGTTCGGATAACTAAAATTACGCAATACAGTATTTTCCATTACTTTTAAAAGTCAACGCTCCTCATTTTGAAGAAAAACGCTATAAGTGTCCCAACTTGTCTCTACAGCACAAGAATAATACCCTGCATTGCTTATCGCGGCAGCCAATTTTTTGAAAAAAATTGTTACTCGAAATGTACTCAAGATTTTTCTAGGTTGGATCCCCTGCAAGGTCGTTGTGGAGTCCTTCACTTAAACGACCGACTGGAACTCCAGCAGAACTCCTGCTTCACAGAATGCAGAGAGGCTGAGCTTGTGTCCGTATTCGAAACTGCTCAGGCTCATAATGGCGTAGTTTGCATTAACTCTGAATGGATGATTTTGGTGCAAAGTATTCTACGTACTTGAGGTTGAGCCTAAAGAATTATTCTACGAAGCGTAAAGAGTGACCTTTAATGCTAAAATTTTTTTAATGTGTATCAGTTTCGGTATCTTGAATGTTTTTGTAAAATATTTCTGGATCAGTAACTATAGAAGAGCAGAAAAAGGAAACGAATGACGATCAAGATGTAATAATTGCTGTTCTTTGTGTACTTTGTACATTGCGTACTCTCAGTGTGTGATCCAAATAAAGTGTATTTATTTAAGCTCTTTTTCTTTTAACTCCTAGCACTTTTAAGTCAATTAACCACGGCCGAATTGAGCTTGAATCTGCTGCCCTCGCCGTCACAAAATATTTAGTCACAAAATATTTTCTGTCACTTACAAAATTTGCTTCCGACTCATGACCGACGACAGAGTTCGTATTTTTGACACACTATCAATTCATTTCTCTATCATTCTTGTATAGAACATTAACAATAGCTGAACGAAATTCTTCACGTTCGTGGTACTACAAAATTTTCAGCAACTATGCTACACTAGTGGGGAAAGAGGTAGGTCTGGACTCGGTTATTTAGATAGAGTGAAAGGTGACTCAAGAGCTGAGAATCTGCCTGCTGATGGGGCGAGGCGTCGTGCAAGAGATAGGAGTGGGTGGATGATGGCAGTACATAACTGGAGTTGACGTAGCTCTGACTCCATCGCTAGACTGCACCTTAGCTTCATGTTCTGGTCGGGCCAGGACTCCATTTGAGCACTCGGAGGGTTAATTGAAGCAGTGAACTGATCATGTCTGACTGTGAAGCTATTTCATTTTGTTATCGTATGTTATAGATACAATGATTGCGTTTCACAATTGCTGCTGCTTCATCTTCAACAGAGATCCTGCACTACACAGCATGTGTTAGTGGTTTGTTTGCAGCGTGGATTAGAAGCAATCTCTCAGGAAATGAATTGACGGTGTCATGGCAACCAAAAAACAGTTTTCAATCACTTTTTGTACACAAATATTTTTTTCGTGATTATTTAGTAAAAACAATGAAATGGTATAACTGATAATTATCTCGAGTACTTATTTTTTATAATGCATTTCTATGGGTGATGCAAATAATTGAAAAAAATTAAGCAAAGGATTCATGGAAGATAATAGGTCAATTGAATTGTGACTGAATTTTTTCATATTTAAAGCTGATATTAAAAAATCAACCGTATGTAATACTGAAGAGTGTGACGGACGGACGGATATGGGTCTTATTATAGCATAGATTAATTAAATACTCTCTAATGTTTAATACCAACGAAAGTACTTGTTCAAAGGAAAGAAGCATTTCCCTCAGTTCATAGCCGAGCTTATCCCCTATAATCCTAGGAACGCCAATTCAATATTTAGTTTAGGTGAGTCCTGACTCATATTAAGCGTGAGAATTGGCAGTGATGGCACGAGTTGCTGTTACGAGTCTACACTTCCTTTCCCGAACACTCAAATGATTCTTCAGGCACTATTTAAAGTTCTGGCAAATAAGTGTTGGACCCTCAAATGTTGGGAAAATGTTAAAATCTCACCGAGCAGAGTATTGTGAGACCATTTATTTTTCTGCTGGGTTTGCTAGTTATTTACAGTCATAGTTCAAAGCGCCCTGTCCATGGGAAATGTGATCCGAAGAAAGCGAAAAGATAGGACCATTTAGTACGGACTACAGAAAACGGAGAATCTATCCATACGGTGTCTTCCCACACAGGGTCCCTTGCGCCGAGAAAAAGAAAGTTAAGAATGAATAAGAAGAAAAGATAAAGAAAAGATAGCGAAGAAGGTGTGAAAAATTAAATAAGCGACGTGGACACGAAAGGTAGTAGTCCTAATGGCTCAACTATAGCTGAGGTAGCCTAACAGTTTTCTTCTGAGGACGCCAGTTCCCAAAGCATAGAGTAGACAAACCTAACTAACCTAATCCTATTGCTTATGGCCTATCCTATCCCCATGAAGGGTTATTTTCCTGCTTGCATAGAAAACACTTTTCTACCTACGTAGTAAACATTTCTCTACTTGCGTAGAAAACCCTTCTCTACTTGAGTACAAAACACTTCTCTACTTGCGTAGAAGACACTTTGCTCTTTGCGTAGAAAACACTTCTCTACTTGCGTAGAAAATACTTCGCTACTTGCGTAGAAAATACTCCTCTACTTGCGTAGAAAACACTTCGCTACTTGCGTGGAAAACACTTCGCTACTTGCGTAGAAAATACTTCTCTACTTGCGTAGAAAACACTTCTCTACTTGCGTAGAAGACACTTCTCTTCTTCCGTAGAAAACACTTCTCTACTTGCGTAGAAAACCCTTCTCTAATTGCGTAAAAACACTTCGCTACTTGGGTAGAAAAGATTTTCCTCCTTGCGTAGAAAACTAGAAAGCACGCATAGATTTGCCGCAGAAACAACACACGTTCGCCTGATGACACGACCCTCCAAGTGGCACAGGACTGCGGCCATGCAGCGCAGCTGAGATCTGCATCGCTGAGTTGCTGGGAGGTGAGGTTGGATCGACAAATAATCACATTGGCAAGTAGAGTCGGACGGCAAATTTTTGTACTGGACAGTAACTATCATTTTGAACATCAAGGTATCCAACATTAGCTATTCTATGTCACAAGTCGGAGTCACGGTGGATAGTTAGGGTAGAAAAGTAGAAAATTGTAATGGACGGTAGATTTATGACAAAGTGGTGGATTACATCATATAAACTAACATCTGCGTTGCTTGAGGGCAGTAGGGTTACACACCATGTAATGTTATCAACTATGCTGAATGTAGTTAATGTTGAACAGATAATAATCGTTTTGAACATGATACGCGTTAGTACAACTGTTAATCCAAATCAGTATGAGAGACCGAATTCCCATAAGATGCCTTTAATTCACTAAATTAATCATGAGTAGTGACTATTGAATTTCAAAAGTCTGAGAATTTTGAAAGAAAATCATTTGTGGAAATCATTTCTATGAATTTCCATAAAATTGGTTCTTTCTCTATGAGCTCCATGCTTCTCATACTTAATTGTCAGCGTATTCAAACTCCACATCGTTTTTTTGAAATTTTATCATGGGAATACGTAACAATTTAGGAAAGAGTTTTTCTCAACATAAATTCAGTAAATCTGGAAGCAATCCTCCCTATCACTGCGCCAATTACCGAAAATCAGGTTGATTAACCGCATTTAGGACGAGTGAAGGCAGATTTTTTCGCCCGTTACCGCTGCAAATGCAAATTGAATGAGCGCTGGGGCCTTCCACTGGTTATACCCAATTTGGATTCGGAAACCAGACTAAATTAAGTCAATCAGCTCAAATTGCGAGCTAGCAAATAATAACCTAAGCCTGGACTTACGGTTTGACTTGCATCGCAATTATTCTCCATAATCAATGACCATTACCAAGCGCAGCCACCCAACATCATTAGAGCGTCCCGATTCGTCGAAATTGTCCGTTGTTATCGAGCGAGTCTCGGCATTAAACTTTCTCTAAAGTGGCTTTAATCGCGCGCCGTTTATGGACAGCATTTTTATTCGTGAAAAATTATTTGTTGTTCCTTTATATTAGCATAGATGCATTTCCATCAGTACATACTTCAACTGATACCGATAGTATACTTACAAAACCCTTGCGATGAAAGAGCTACATTGAAAAATTATCAGTGTGTACAGATGCATGTAAGTTATTGATAGGAAACTAAGTCAGGGAACTGTACTCACATAGTACGTCTCTAAAATTGATTGCTTTCAAATTAATGAGCATCAGAGGAACATCTTAACTATATGAAAAGATGCAGTGACTTCTTACGGAGCCGAGAGTTCAGAAAGACTTGATCGTGGACTTCAGGGTAGCCTTCAATTCAAACAAACATTAAACAGCAGACCATCGAAATTGAAATAAGTGCGCTAATATGAACGTATATTTCAGCAGCTGATACGCCGAATTCATTTCGTGTAATCATGAATGAATTTAATAAGAATTAAAATTTGCTTTCAATCAATCATTAAATGCTGTCCAGAATGAAACATCACGGGTTAGTATATGAGAATACAAATGGTTTGCTATGTAGTTTTCTGCTCAAACGACATTTTACTGTATAGATCGAAAAATATCTGGGCAGATCTGAGTCTATGACGTTAAATTCACGAGCGAAATGAATGAGGTTGAATCATTTTCGCCGTTAAAATGTTTCCACTCGAGAAACATCTACATTTTGACAGGAAATAAAAAACAGGAATTGCAAGTGTTAAACGACGGCTTCATGTGGAAAAAGTGTAATTGCCCCTATCATTTGTGTCAATGAACGAAACATAGCTCATAACAAATAAAAACTGAGCAGGGGCTGACACATGAATCCATCGCGGACTCGTCACGGTCATGACAGGCAGACAACTCTGAGCTCGTTTCAATTCTCCAATCCACTCCCGGGTCCATGTCTAGGGCTGAATGCTGATGACAGTTTTAAACGTCAAGCTGAAGTGTTATCGCTTTGTGACACGGCACATCAGTGGTGGCATGGACTCAAGCAGCCACGTGGTCATTAGAAGACATGTTCCTGTTTCCAGCAGTCCGCTATTAGGACGTTAGCGCTGGTATTTGTATCCATCTCGGTGCGCACTTGTGCAGTGGCGGTGCGTTGGACCTCAGTGTGCTTATCGATCCATGGGGATTACTGCACACAAAATAGCGTACGGATTCATGCGTATTGTGTGCTCGTAAGTACGAGCCATTCATCCAAAGTAAGTTTCATTCCGCGACATGAGAAGATCATGAAAGTTTGTTGGCGTAAAAGCCTTAAAATTTTGTGAAAGAATGGAATGAAAACCAGAGGACTTTCACAGATCAGAGTAAAACGAAAACAAATCAGAGTATTCGAGAGACACTTAACGGGAATTCGGATGATTTCACCACAGTCAGGGTATTTTGAAAAAACGCTACCTTATGAGGCACATTTATTTGCCTTGTTCAATAGGTCTCTAACGGATGTAAAATTTTAATGTACCTTGACTGCATTGGTTAAATTTTAATAGTTTTAGAAGGCCTTTAACCAATAGATTTTTTTGGCTACTCAGATGTTGTAAAGCTATTATTCGATTGAGCTGGAAGAAAATATTGCAGTTCCATGAACGGTGATTGACTTAGGCTAGAGGAAAATATACCATAGACCATAATTCAGCCAAACTGGAAGAGAGTACTACATCACCATTAACTATAATTTAGTTAAGCTAAGTAAATTACTGCCGTACCATTAACCATGATTTAGTCGAGTTTTAGAGGAAATTACTGCAGGACCATTAATCCTAATTCAACCAAGCTAAATGAAAATACTGCATGTACCATTAACCATTATTTAATCTAACTAGATGCAAATATTGCAGTACCACTGACCATAATTCAGTCGAGCTATAGAAAAAATTATATCAGTACCATTGGCCATAATTCAGTCGAGCTATAGAGGAAATTACTGCAGTACTATTGACCCGTATTCAGTCGAGCTATAGAGGACCATGTTTTTAGAAGTATTTGAGCGAGCTCGTGAATAATCTCTTCACATGCTCATTATATTAAGTCCCTTTAAATGAGGCGACTTCTAGATTTCTTGAGCACAACACAAAGTAGAGGCAAACGAGAAGGTTGTGTCGAAATCATGCCGCGTCTGTCGCTGCTGGCCAAAAGATATCCGGTAATGATAAACATATAATAAATTGAATTTTCAGATATGCGCTGCTCCAGAATTTTAATTGATGGGCGATATGAGGCATGAAAAGTACGAGAAACTTTTGAAGGAGGAAAAAATTCAAACTAATAATCGCAAAAATCTTCAAAGAGGTGGAGTTTAAAAAAAACGAATGCAAAAAACTCGTTTTAAAATTTGGTATGCTCATTTCTGCGTTGATTATTGCGAATATGCCATCACTTAGCGATCAAAAATAAAAAACTTGAGGCATGTCTTCACGGGCCGAGCGAGGAGTGATTCTTGAGCAATTCCGAGGAGCGCCGAAGCCTCTAAAACTATTGGGTCGTTATTATTCATTGAAGAGGCTTTCAGGAGTTTGGTCAGGCATCACAATTAATGGGCCATTCAAGTGATGGAAAACCTTTATAAATTGCACCCCCGGAGCTGGCTTATCCTCAGGGCTAATAGCGCGGGCTGAATATTAGCTAAGAATTGAAAAAACTGAACTTATGTTATAAAGGAGACTGTCGCTAAGATGCTTCCCTGTGAGCATGAGATACGTCTTCACAACGCGGGGCTTCGCGCAAAGAGGAAGTGATCAAAATGGAGATTGAAGATATTAAAAATACTGAGATTCTACGCAGAATTCATCTTGGCCAGGCTGGGAACTTTGTTGTTACATTATATCAAGTATTGCTGTTCAAAACGACTTCACCTGGGGGAGCTGGGAGTAACGAATAAATTATAAAATTGGTGACAGCACCAACTGATGGGGCGTGTGATCATGAAGGTGACTGAAACAGCTCATGTCTGACTTCCTTTCCTGCTGCTCTGAGAACTCATCGCTTCTACGTCAAAACGCCCCCTCGCCTGCTTGTTCGTTCCCCTTCAATATGCCAAATTATTTTGGTGTTAACGTACAGGTCTCTTACAATTTTCAAATAATTTTCAAGAGCATTTGAAAAACAAAATGTCTTACTTCTACGACAGGTTGCGTTTATTTAAAACAAAAATGTTTTTTTCCTATCATATCTGATTTTTCCCGAGAGAGTTTCAATGCATAGAAAAAACTTTTAGTGCCTTTCGTACGTCTGATCAAAAGAAAAATAGTAGTCATTTCTTACGAGAATATTTCTCGTGCTACTGCCACAGATGACGAAGCAGAGCAGCCAAATGAATAAATACTACGACTCCCATTCCCAAGAATTTTCTAATAAAATACAATCCAAATGAATCTAATCAAACGTGTATGGCATACACTCATAACAAAAAAATCATATACTGTGGAATAAAAACGAATGAAAAACACAAGAAAAAAAGCAGAATTTTTTCTCGAGCATTACAGAAAACTTGGCAAGTGAAAAGGAAAACTTGTAAACGCAATACAAGAAAGTTAGGCCCCGACCCGAAAGGCAGTCACCCTCCTATTGTGGTGTCTGATTGGCCATTGAAACGCGCACGCCTGCCCCACACAGCGCGATGATCTCCACACATTCAGTCCAAAATGTAGGTTTCCTTTCTTACTAATTTTGAGCTTTCCCCATAACTCGTGTACTTTCCCCAATGTAAATTTGAAACATGAAATTCATCAGTTGAATGGTTCTGCTTGCCAAAATTCAGTACGATAGAAGCGGAATTTCCTACATGAAGTTGCAAAAAAAGTTCAATCACTATATGTATCAGGTTTGATTGAAAATTTTGTGCGTTTTTTAAAAGACAACGTGGAAATGTGATTCAACAAATATAGCTTTTAATACGATATTTTCATCATGAATAATACTGTAAATTTCTTCATTCTTTCAGAATCTGCAACAACTTTGTTTAAAAATAAATGTTATTGGGCCAAAATATTCAGTTCAAACAAAGAACACATATGGTATGTTTTACTCTAAAGTTCAGTAACGGAATGCAGCAAGTTTAGCCGCAGTGTCACTGAAAATAAGCACGGAAATGACGTGGTCAGTGAGGCCGCGAACAGAAGATGGCTTTCCTGTTTCTAAAAAGATGACTTCTGTCTAAAGGATGAACCAAAAGATGGACGCTAGAAAAAGCTTGTATTTGAGCAACAGAAATCACACTATAACCGTAAAAGAAATGAGCAAAGAAATTAATGTGCCCTATGACTGTCTTGTCGTGAAATGAAAAGGCCTCGTAAGATCAGGGAAGGCTAGAAAATGAGCACCGCGTGATGTGTCAAAAAACAATCCCAAACAGTGTTAATTGCTTTGTCTCATTGATTTCTTATCAACTTCAGGTACTTTTCTAGACGGGATCATTGCTGGCGGCTGGCGATGAAAAATGGATTATATCCAATAACGTTAAGAGCAAAAGGCAATAACTGAACCTTAAAGTAAAGCCTATCCCATAGCATCGAAATGACTCGCACCCACTGAGGATTCTGTTGGAGTGGGAGGCTACGAACTGAATTATTCACTCTAGGCTGTTGGCTAGCAATCAAACGATAGCAGCTGAAGTGTATTACTGCCACCTAAAACGTTTGAGAACAGCTTCATAAAATAAACGGATTTCATTGATGAGCGGAAAAGGAATGAGTCAGCACTGTACCATGACAACGCCAGACCCCATGCTGCAAGAGTGACTACCAATATTCTCCTAGAAGAGTTTTGTTCGGAAATGATGTCGAGCCCGTCATATTTTCCTGACTTGCTTCATCAGATTATCATTTTTTCAGAAGCTTCCACTATTATTTGGATTGTCTAAAGCTCCCTTCAGTAGAAGTTGAAATAAAGTTAGCTTCTTTTTTTAATCAAAACCAAACTAACTCCGTGAAAAAAAAAATCAATGAGTACACCGCCAGATGGAGAACTGTAATTGAGATGGATAAAGTTTACCTCTACCTTGAAAACTGATCAATTTGTTCCTTGATTTTTTTGCAAATTTACCTGCATTGAAAAAACGCTCATAATTTCGTTACAACTTGATGCTCAGTTCCGCGTACCTAGCGAATCTAGCCTTAATTTTATATTCTTGGTTCCAGTGTGGATTATTTTGGGTTTAGTTGTGTTGGGGTTGAGCTTAATTATGCATCTGTCCTTCCATCCACGACAATCCGGTGAATATGTAGAAATATGAATGATTATCCTGTACGAACAATAATATCATTGCTCGTTTCTAATCATGTACTCTCTCAAAACAAAAATTTCCTCACTTGTTCTATCTTTGGGAAGCATTCAAGCAAATGCAGATGAATACTTTTTACTCATCAGTTCAATAATTTACCCGCATCGATTGTTGAACAGTTCTTACCAACTTGTGGGTTCATTGAAACCAATATAAACTCCACAAGACATTTCGCATTTCACAGCGTTGCGGAACTCATTGCCCACACATACGAGGGTAATTAAAAAAATACGCGGAATGCTCCCATGACCCGAGTGCTAACAAGATAAAATATGCTCGTTCTTGTAGAGTCTAATGTAGACTATTGAGAAGGTCGAAAAACTGTCACAGGAACCTCTTATGTAAAAGTTTTAAGGAAATCGAGAGCAGAATTAGCTAAAATGAGTTCAGGAAAGCTCCATCGTGGCATCCTCTTCCATCATGACAACGCCCCAGCTCATTCTTCACTCGTTGCTAAAGAAGTTTTGAAAGAATTTCGATGGGAGTTGCTGCCACATCCACCTTATAGCCCAGACCTAGCCCCATCTGAAATTTTTTATTCCCACAACCCAAAGAACAGCTGAAAGGCGTCCATTTTAATAGCACTTGTGAACCAAAACATGCTGCGAAAACATGGCTCATTAAAGGGGCTGCAAATTTCTTCAAAAATGGTCTAAAAGGATGGAGGCACCGCATGGAGAAGTGAATCTACCTCGACGGAAGTTACGTTGAAAAATAGACCCATTGCATAGAGTTTTTTTTAAACAATTACCAAATTCCAAGCATTTTTTGAATGCCCCTCGCACATAGAGTGTCACAGAAATGTCTTACCGCACTGTGACTTATCATAATATAGTCATTCAAAATCGTAGAAATTAAACACAGTATTACCCATCGTAAAACTAATTCACCATTCAAATGTTTATATTCATTAAGGATAATTTTAAAAAAATATATATGAAGTTAAGTTTGAATGAAGGAAAAACTGCAAATATGCGTTTTCACACGACACGTTGTATATGTACATTGGATCGACTTCATCTGTTTACGGAACAGAACTTCGTGAGGGCAGTTTCGGTAATGGTTTTTTACTAATCATTCCCGTTCGACTGCTCGATCTCATACAAAAAAAATGCTCGTTCCGAGATCATCTGGAGAATTTTATGCTGGACCCCTCCCCAGCATCTATTCTTGCAAATTGTGACATTGAAGCGACGCTATATTTCGGAAAAAAAATTAGTTATGAGACGTATCCTAGCTTCATTTTATCCACGCTTTATCATATATTTGCGGTAATATTTGTCATTATCTTATTGCTGCAAAGTCAAGTTCAAAATAATCAAAATTGTCTCCAAGATTGAAGCTCCGTAGCGACACGTATTCAATTTCTATTGTAAGTTAGTTTCCTTGCTTTGCCATCGTTGGCTCATTTCTGTGAAAACAAAACTCTTACCTTCGCAGAGACAAACGTACTACTGAAATTATTTCTATAATGATGCCAATCACGTTAACTCAGCTTGCAACTTGCAATGGATGATTAAAATATTGAAACCAGTCACGCTAACTCTACCCAAAGATATTATACAGAAAAATTTCAATAAAATTGCCAATCAGCATTTTACTTCCACTCGAAACTCTCCATTGAAATGAATGTGGATACAACGTTGATAATATCGGTCGATGATAAACACTAGAACACTTCACCTCCATAATTCGAGGACCACTTGTGCTCATCATCGGCGTATTGTGGAACCGCATCCGCAAACGAGAAGGCGCTGGGCCAGGGTTCCCAAACTGGTCCACTTCTCCTATAACCGGTCTGTGAAACTGGTCCACTTCACCTATGACCGGTTTGTAAAACTGGTCCACGTCTCCCAATAACCGGTCAGTAAAACTGGTCTACGTCTTCTAATAACAGGTCTGTAAATCTGGTCTATTTCTCTGATTAATCGGTCTGTAAACTGATCCAAGTCTCCTAATAATTGGCCAATAAAACGAGCCTTACAAATTCAAAACCTAAAATCGTTCTACTTCCTACCGAGATATGGAAGAAGCAGCAAGAAACATGAATGTGAAAGAAACATGAGAAACTTGATCGGGACGATCATTCAACAAATTGTCGTTGCTTGGAAGCATCTCTACCAGGGATGCATTTAAAATAATTTTCCTGACAGTCCTAACAGCTAGTCGAACTTTAAAAATGAGCATTAAACTATTATTCCTGCAACAGTATTTGCATTACATATCTTCAAATTTTTTCTTGTACCTCATTTGCAACGAAATGACATTAATGACTAATATATTCCGTTGAAAATTACCCGGGTGCATTACGTCTCCATCGGATGTTCGCTCCGAATTTTCTGCCACAATAAAAACTGTTGTATAACATATGAAAGAGTTCCATTATCGACATTGAACACCCTCAAATCTGCAAGCCGCATTATTGATGTTTGATTTACCTGACGCGATTCTATATTCCAGTGGCCGCGTAAGTTAATGTCAGGGAAGGCGGCGAAGGTCGAAACTTTTATCCGACTCGTCTTATGAATTTTCCGATCTACTGCAGGGCAAAGCAGCCTTTAAGCTCACTCTATTTCGGCGCTGCCCCTTGATTACGGATTTAAATTTTCAACTGAAGTCGAAGCGAAGAATTTAAATGAGCTCAATGCTGCCGTCGTAGCCCGTTTCTTTCGCTGAAGAACAACCCAATTGAACTTTTTGTTGCATTAGCGTTAATTACCATATGTTCGACGAACATTACAGTACGGAGAGCAACAAATTCAGACGAAATTTTTTCTCTGTTTCCGTTCTGCTTTCGTGCTGAAGATCGAAGAGACAGCTCTGCAAGACTCTCGTTAATAATCAATGAGACTTCAAAGTTGAAATTCGCCCGGATTGGGTTTGATCTCTTTATCATTTTAAGGGAATCTGAGCTCACGCCACCTCGAAAGGGGTATTTTTGAGTCGAGGGAAGAACAGCTGCGGCTCTTGGATGCACTTCAAATAACGAGCATCGTACGTATGGCGGTAATAACGCCGTTCGATTCCCATTTTCGAAGCATCGAGTCGCAAGTATCTCATTTCATGCGTCCACCAAAATGAGTGACTTAAAAACCTATGCTCTTATGCATCCGTAATCTTTGAAGGCCGAGCGAATTGTTTGCAAAGGGTACGCACAGTGGTGATGGTTCATAACTTTTTGGTCTTAATTTTATTTGAAGCGTTTCATAGAAACTTTGCAGGGGCAACACTCCCAGTTTCCCCCGGTGAACAAGGACAAATAAAAGAGACAGTTTACTCGAGTCGCATCACATTCGTTTCCGACGCAGACCAGTGCTTGCGACTTGAGTGCAATGTGCGTACCTTAATGAATGAAGTCCATGGATAACGAGATGTGTTGTGGGAGCTAAAAGTTCATGAAGACAATGATTACCATCACAATGCAGTGAAAATGAGTATAATATCCTTCAAAGTATTGAAATTCTCTACGCCATACGCACTACGAAAGAAAAAATTGATTTTTCAAATATGATCATAATTTAACGAGCTCATGATTCGGTACCGACTTGACCTAAGAGAATGCCAATTGATAACACATGATTAACAATGAAGCTCAATCTCCAGAAATAATTAAGAACCTTAGAATCTACTGCACGCTTGAGACATTTGCATCAACCCTTTATCCAGCTAAGACGAGGTAACTCGTTTGACCTAATTTGTATTTACCAACTTCGGACTCTTCAAACATTAAATTTTTAAGAAAAACTTAAAATGTATTTTCTCGTCCTTCCTTGACCTCTTCCAGTATACCGATTGACCTTTTGACCGATCATTCCTCACCTAGAAAAAATCGTGAAATAACCTGAAAAAACCGCGAGTTCATCAAAATGTCAGTCAGACAGAGGCTGAAAAAAGGATATTCCAGCCTCCAATTCAAAAATTCAGCTTTATTGACCTGAGCTGAGGGGAAATCCAACTAATCCTGGGGCACTGTAGAAATGCGAGATAAAGAAAATGAATAAAGAAATGTAGAATTGATAGAAATGCTAGAAATGGACAAATACAAGAAATGACGATTTTCAACATATGAAGATGTCCTACAAATACAGATCTGCTGATAATCAAAAAGACGAAAAGTATATAACTGTTAGAATTATCAAATTGCTAGAAGTATTTTAATGCTGAGAACCCAAAAGCGCTGGAAAGATATATACGAGTAGACACGACAGTTGTAAAAATACTCGTAACTAAAAAGTACAGTGATATTAAAAATATAAAAAATCCACTGGGTGGACAAAAATTAAAAGTAGGAACGCCAGAAATATGGAAATGCCAGAAATGTGCAGGTACCAGAAATGCGCATATGTCAGAAATGTGCGAATAATAGCAATGTCCAAATGCCAGAAACCTTAAAATGATAGAAATGTTCACATGTCAGAAATATGTAAATGACAGAAATGGGCAAATACCAGAAATGTCAAAATGTACAAATAAGACTGAGGCGCAGCTACGCCCAACCTCCTCAGAGTGTTAACAGTCGTGAACGCCGTCGTGAGATACTGGAGCTCCGGGCTAGGCGGGCTCGCAGAATTTATTTTCCTCTAACCCAAGATCCAAGAAGAAGAAGAAGTTGTTGAGCAATAACTGAACCTATTCGAACTGGTTTTGATACAGCCACAATTTGCCATGAAATTGATCTAGGTTTCAAAATATGCTACAACTTGAATAGGACGGGCTCTGCGCACCTAGGTGTTGAAAATTATATTTTATTGGGCCTCTCTTGCATTTCAATTGGTCGAACCAATAGGTAACTTAAAGACAACAAATTTTAGGGTAAAAGACGAGAAATTCAAGAATCGTCCGTTATCCCTGCGCTAAAATACAGGAGTTCATCAACAGGCTGATTTCAAGTTTCAAATAAAGTGGCGAAGTTGGAGTCTTTTAATAGTCAGGAACTGTTAGGACTGGTACAGTCGAAGTCAAATACATGGAAAAATAAAGTCTTGCAAAACAATAGTTAAGTGAACCGGTATATTTTACGAAATGGCTCCTGGAATTAAAAAAAGTCCGAGATTTATTTGAGTCTGGGCTCATACTCCGAGTTCAAACTCCACGAGTCTTTTTTACACTCGGCTATCACGGAGCTATCACCTTCGGGACTCTCTCAGGGACAACAAACTTGACCTTGGACCCGAAAAGACGACAATTCCGACGTCTTCAAAAACTTCTTGGGATTTTGATGTGATTGAGCTCTTCAGTTTTTGAGCTCGTGTCTTTGATTTTTTTCACAGTCCCATAGAAAACTTCCGTTGGTATGATTTTTTGGGACTTGTTTCAACCTCAAAAAGTTAGACTTTAGACTTTGGTCAGAGCGAGAAACACGTTTACTTTCTCAAATTTTCATGTGAAGGCACAGTTGTAGTGGGTGGTGAAGAAAAAACTAAAATTTTGGCCAAACGATGTTCACGCTCAGCGCATACAGCGAACTCACTTTGTTCACATTGGGGCTGTGAAAGATTACTTTCTAAGTTCAGGTTCCGATTTGATCAACTATTTTTGTAGCACAACTGAATAAATATCGAGCCTTAGCGACCATTCGTTTGAATTCACCTTTCCTTTAAAGTAAGGTGAGAGACTTTGTTTCTAAATTAATTTTTCGTACATATATTGACTTCTCGTCAACAGGAACGAATCGTACAAAGCTCAAACATAAAGTTTCAACCCAAAATCAATTACAGGAGTTTCAGGCTAATAAATAAAGCTATACCGAATGTATCCAACAAATTTAATCTACGCTTCAATTATCGTAATGTTATAATTTTGAAAAAAGAATAGGTCGACTTCATTGAAGTCAATGCTTACTGGTATGGTAAAACTTACTATTGAAATCCCGGGAAAAAAACAAGTCTCTTCTCTTCGGGAGAGTGAAGTCTGCACCGCATTTAAACAACCGTGATCAGATTGACTTCGCGTCACGGTAGGCGAAGTAAAGTCACTGAATTTTCTTTCGCTCAATGAATACAAAATATAATAAATTAAGAAACACGTACGTAAGAGCATGGCACAGTACAAAACTGCACGTTACATTCTCAAACCATTCAGTTATCCTTCAACAGTACGTTTGTCTCCTAAGGTCCTTCATCACCCCACTATGGCGTAGGTGCTCCTAATTCGTACGCAGTGTCCAAGCCAGCTGTGTTGGCACACCCCAGAAGACGAACGTTTGGTTAAACGAACCATCTTTGGAAATTATTCCTTCACTTCTTTCTCTGCCAAGGACGTGAGCTAGTGATCAACGAAAGTGCCTTGAAATCTCAAACAAAAACTTGATCAGAGGGAATTACGTTGGGATTATTCACACGTGTGTTCGATACTAAACCTGGAGGAGAACATGTCATGAGGGCATAAAAATCCCCGAGAAAATTATTGAACCCCGACGAAATGTTAATGTATGCTGTGAAATGACTATAATAATAAGCTCCTGGGTATATATCAATGACATTCAAATCTGTGAAAATTTCATAGGGACTTTTTTGACTTAAACTGGTATAACAAATTACAAAGTTTCGTGATTTTATGCGAATACTTAGTACTTAACTTGAGCTGCATCTTTTGAACGCAATCCAGCAGCGATTTCCCTACTCCGGAGCGTCAGAAAAAAGAGCTGCATTCTCAGTGGACCAAAGAAAAATAAACCATGAGTTGCTCTAAGCTAAATTTTAAAGTTTTAGTTGCGTACGACTAGGTGGACATTGTCCAATACATTTCCCTGAGGCTGCAAGGGGCTTTGGGAACTGAAAGATATTTATCAGCGGCACGGAGGCGCTCGAGGAACTTCCAGGAAAACCCGCTAGAAAGACAGCAACGCCACCAGGGGCCGCGTGGTGTGCGCAGCCGGACTAATGGAAGTGTGGTGCAGAATAGTAAACTTAGTTCCCGTCTCCTGAGCTCTGCAGGATGATGTACTTACGGAAATTGCAGTGCCACCGAAGCTACTAGAAAAATGAGACTAGTTCAAATATTATTGCAATAGAATAGAAATTTTATTACGGATATAATACTGCAATTATAAGTCAACATGTACGTATGTATATTCAGGGTGTAACAGGTAAACTGAGATTGTTTTAAATATCTATTTTTTTATTTTCCGGGTAGTTTGTGTGACTAACGTATCTGATAGACTAAACCTCAAAACAGGTACAGGTGCTCTACTGGTCTGCAGAAGGCGTCAGCGTATCTGAACAACACATTCGGACTCTTTCAGGAGGAAGAAAGCTCATTGTTTTTGAACTATCGGAAGAAACTAGGCGGAGTTATTTTCTTCTTCGTTGATGAGATGAAATTTGTTGTTGATGAGGTTGTAAATTCTAAAAACTCCAGAACTATTGCTTCAGAAACTCACTAGTCATGGAAGGTAAAATTCTGACCTTTGCTATAGTATTTGCAGGTGTTTCCAACGGTGGTGAATCCATTCCCGCTCATCTTATGGAAGCAGGACTTGAAATCAACAATGCTGCGTGTACAAAGAATCTGAGGACACCGCGTTACCCTGGATTATAAGAAGAACTGCGATCTAAAGCAGATCCTTTCGCCCACTTTCGAGATCCTTTCGAGACTCGACGCCCGCTCGTGGGGCCAAAACTGTCCACAATCTCCTCACCGAAAAATTGATACCGTTTGTACTTAATTACAAATTTATGCACTAATAAATTTCGCTCTTAAAAGTTTTTGTATTATGTTTTATTCCCTTTTGTACATAAGGATTTCATCATTTCTTTTCGCCCAAATTTGCAGTTTACACCCTATCTGAGTTATTGGTTAAAACTACTTTTTCAAGAAATCTCATTTCAGCATTATTTTTATTATCAAATTTTTTTCGAATCTTGGCTTATTTGATGGTCAATTTCTTTACAAAATTCATCACCGAGAGGATAAGGATCATTGTATCAATATTTCTCTGAGTTCTCATTTAGTCTCTCCTGCACATACTAATGAGGTTCTCCAACATAAATGTTATCCAAATTGACATAACCATTATAACAAATCACATCCGTTATAAAAGATTTGATACCGTTTTATTTGCTGCTCCACAGGGAAAGCATAACCCAGTCAAATATGGTACAGAACATTTATGGTGGTCACGGCAGCCAGACCCGTGACAGGAGAGATCGCCGTAATAACTCAAATGAAACCCGAGAGTTCGTGCGGATGGGAAGAATGACGTATACATACTGCTGACAAAATACACTCGGCGTCCGTCGTCTATATAGAACTACACGGCACACAGTTTGCGCAGGGCGGCCCCGCCAGGCTTGCGCGGCCTCAATTGATAGCATGGCAGAGAAGGAGTTCTCTGTAAATGCGCCGCCGCAAGGCCTTGGGGGCGCTGAGGCAGCGCAGGGCATACCTGCCTCAAATAGGACATTTCTGCGCCACGGCTACGCAGTTCGGGACCCGACACCACAGCGTAAGAGCAGCGGCCCCCCGAGGAATGCTCGAATTGTAGACTGGGAATGTACGAATGGCGAGCATGTTGAAAAATTCACACCAGTCTACGTGAAACATGCGCAAATAAATTTTATCAAATCTATGTAGACTAAGGTTGCATATATCAAAATTAATTCTTACGATTGTGTCAGCATTTACATCGGAGAAACGTGTAAATAAGTGTAAGGGGGACTAAATGAACGTCAAAAAAATAGGCACTGGTAAATTTATGTTCATTTTTTCTTTTATTTTATCATCGTAAGAAAAACGGCCAGCATGTGAACAAAGATTCTTCAAAAATATAAAACAAGAAATAATGTTAGACCGGGATAACTTTTAAACCGTTTTACTCACACAATAATCGAAATTCTTACAACATGTATTTCGAATTCTCTGCAACTTAAAATGAGAAGGTCCAATGAAGTAAAATTAATTGATTAAGTGATAACTTATTTTACTATTATTTAGTTTAAAAGATTGAAAAACGCATGGTTTTAGATATTATATTTTTCTGTGATAAATGCCAGCTTTTAACGTATACCTCTCGCACTCTTCAAGATTTTGATTTCTTGAAAGCAAGCAATGTATAGTGAATCATAAGCGTGCGAAAATAAGTAATTTATCAGAAGAAATTCTCTAATTTATCCCTAGCAATCCGCATTGTAGATACGAGGTCTTTAAAAAGTCTACTGTTTTTTTTCAAAATCTATGACAATAACAATGAATATCGGTCAAATTTGAGTCATAATTCAGTTCAACCTCTCACCAGCTTATTCGTAATTCCTTCAAATGCACTATGTATCACAGTTGATGTAACCTTTTCAAAAAGTGTGAAAGTGTGAACGCAGTAATCGAGAACTTGCAAATACAGTATTCCTGTGTAAAATCCTTTTGCAACTGCAAAGAGCCACAGATCTTAGGTCTGCCCAGCAAATACGAGTATAACCCCAAAGAATTACAGCTGCTACCAGAGGCCTGCCTTAGAATATTTACAATCCAGATGCACAACTATTTTTTGCCATACAATGTAGCTTATAGCTTGGAGACTTAAATTAGGAGTCGAACTACTCGATCTTCCAAAATTTCCAGTATATATCATACATGCAGTATCCCAAGTTTAGTCCCATAAATACAGTAAGTATGATAGTACTTTTGTACTATTACTTCCCATGATGATTCCTATTTTCAAATGCTATGATGAATTGCATTCTTCTCTCCTATGTCGTTGCTCTCACCTCTCCTTCCAATCGACAAAAAAAACATTCCGATTCCTGCAACTCATCTTGTCCATCGACGCCAACGGTTTTCCAATACAGTGCTATCCGCGTTCGCCTACCCTATTATTTATTGCAATCTCATGTCTCCTGATGTTATTGAAGTTATATTGAGTATAGCTTGAGATCATAGAGACAAACAACAGATATTACATTGTGGGGTCATACCTGCAATACCATATCTGTTCTGTGGTCCCATCTCTGGATACATCTCCAAATCGTTATGATCTGCGACGTTTTTCCGTCTCTGGATGATGATAACTTGCAATTCTGAGATTGACTATGTTCTTGTGCAAGTTGTGCGATGCATCGTAGTTCTAGTTAATATGATCCTATCGAGGAGAACCTTTAGACCCGATTAATCAGCGGCCCTAATTAGAAGAAGCAACGGAATGAGGACGCTCTTTTGATCTTCTGTAGGTGGCTTAACGAGAAGACTGTGAACCTATCACTACGTGTGAGCCTGTCAAGTTCATTTCTTGCTTTGTAACTCTTTTATTCCCGCTTCACGCGCTGATTCCAGTTATTATTCACTCGTTATACTATATTTGTCTGGAATTATATACAGTATTTGAAATAAATTTGACCTCAGGCCTATTAGCAAAAGTCTTTCACCCTTTTAGTGTCTGGCGATTCCATTAGGCTCATCCAGCGGCTTTACATCAAGTTACTGGAAAGTATATGTAACCAAAAATAAATGGTCCCCTGACTTAAAGAATGATAAACTACACTAAATTCATATGTATTCAGACTGCATAGCTATTGCCTTAAGAGACTTGCACCAAACTAAAAAGATTTTGCCTGAAAAGATTTTGCCGCACACAGCCTAAAACATCCGGAATTTAATTTCCAAATTGAATTAGACGGTCTCTTTGACGCCGGCAATTTTATGAATAAAGTACGAAAAGCCCTGCTTGAAGCAAAACAGCACTTTTCAACATGAAGATCTCATAAAAGTAAAACAGAGCAGCGGTTATCACGTCTGGGCTTGGCAATTTTTAGCTGATTTATATTCTTTTATTTAGTTATATGCATTTTAGCCTCTGTATTTCTTGACGCTCTTCTGTGCCACCTGCAACGTGACCCATCAGTGGCTCATTTTACCCCCTGCAAAATGCCATCATCGAAGGAAACGTGCTAATCTAAAAATTCAACATAAGTTCAACTACACGAGCATATTTTTTGCAACTCAAATCTCGGCAAGCTTTTGTAGGCGTGATTCGGCCTTAGTCGTGTACGTAGGTTCTGTTCTCCGATCCTCCGTCAGATTTCGTCCTTTCAACTTCGTCAAGCAGATGGAATGTCCGAGTTCTACATGAGAACAGAACAGCATTTTATTTGTTACTAAGAAATAGACACGTACCGTATCTGTAGCTCAGTTCGACTTTCTCACTTCCTTAGTTTTTCTAGAAGTGTAGCTCGCAAGTTGTGATTTTGATTACTTCAGAAGATGCCTTCCCCTACCCCCAAGACTTGTGTACTGTAAATTGAACTTTTCCCATCACAGAACTTCATTATTTAGGCCCGTATACAAGGTCGCCAATCGTCTTGAAGTTTCTACTAGGAAATACGCTCTATCGATCCCGCGTTATTAGATCGCAAAAATTGATCAACTTTTTCTCTATTATCAGGTTAGTATTTTCAATTATTCAATCGCTGGATTACCTAAAAGTTGTTGGTTTATTAAACGGAAACCTCTGAAATTGCTATGAGAAAAGGAATATTTGTCGGTGAGTTTCGCGAGTCAATCATTATCAACTTTCTCCAGTTCATAATGCTATAAAATTGAATTCCATTGCCTAACAGTTTAAACAATGGCAAAGGAGATTCAAGAACCACTTTAGCTCACAGAGATCTTCGAATCTCAAGCGTGTGGTTCCATGATTCACTGCGCTTTGCTGCACCACGATGTTCGGCATTCTCTGAAAGACATGTTTCTTCCTCCAAAGGTCGCTTTCGAAGCGTAATGGCCTCTTGCTAACGGACTGGGCCACCGCTGTCCGAAGCTTCGGTCTTGAGGGACGTATTTCGACGACTTGTTTTACGGTTCGAACCCGCTATATATATCCGGAGTGGGCCGTTATCCCCACAATAGATGGCTGCTCGTACATATATTCGCTACGGTGGGGAAAGCGTCTGGTGCTGGCATGCTGCACATCTTTTCCACCGACGAGACAGACTGGTCTGGCATTTCAGTTCAAAGATTTGTTTTAGAAAAAGTGCTTGCAGTAAGATTTTATTTTTTGGATGATACGAGCTACGCTGGATTCCATTTGTATATTCATACAGCTAGTCAATGGACATATTTGCTGAACGTATTAAACTTGAATCGAAGATAAAGAAGTCATACCATGATCGATTCTCAACACTTATCTTAGTTACGAGTTAAATACTTTGAACTGTAACAGCCTCAAAAATTTTTGGATATTTTACTAAAAGCTGGATCGTCATATCAAGTGACATACGCACGTACGCTGCAGTCGCATCGAAACAAATGCTGGTGCCTATTTTTAAGCAGCTTGCGACCGCTCCGAAGAAACGGTCGATCAAGCGAACGTGTCACATTAGCGAGCAAGCAAATCCGAAGCAAATTTTATTTGAGATTGTGGAAAAATGAGAATGAATTTCAAATTTCAAACTCCGGATCATTGACTGCAATATCGTCTTAAGACTCGTTAATTAAAATCGTCTCGAGGTTCACTTTGTCTCAAATTCCTTGACAGTTATTGATTAGAGCACATTGTAGCAGAGTATGAAAAATGACAGTGAAAATTTTACAAATTGCTAAGGGAATTTCACTAGACGAATAAATCAACTTGTAGGCACCTTCCCCTACCCCCTACTTGTAGGCACCTACCCCTTTACCTATCCCCTACCCAAGTGAAGTATTTTTGGTCGGAAATGTTTTGAAGCCTGCCGATTTTATATAATAAATGCAACCCGGAAAAAATACTTTAACCACTCTGAGTAAAATCGTTCTCTCCTCCTTCTTATGGCTAAGTAACCAAAATCGATGTCGCAGATTCAGTACCTGTGCGAAGTACCGAGATCGAGGCATATCGCGGTCTAGGCGAATTACAGGTTCTCCTGTGCGCACAGGACTCATACCTGTAAAGTGTACCCTGAGGTCACGGGAACACATTCCTGCCACTCTTCTTAGCAGTTTTAGGGGAGTCTTACTCAACATAATTTACATTAACGTAAATTACACAACGTAAGTCCTACTAAACGACATTCAGGCTGCAGCAGAGCGGGGCGGCGGCGGAGTGCCTCACGCGTGACGGCCTCGCTTCGAGATGTGCTCTTGTTAGCAAACCAACTTCTTCGGTCCTGTCTTCTAATTCGATATTGTTGAAACGTATGCGAAATAATCCTTATCTTTGTGATTTTATTTAATTCCTTGTACTGTTAAATTAAATGTACGTATTTACAGTGAATCCTGTTCCATATTCTAACATGAATTACATGTCAGTGTTTGCAGTGCATCGTGTTCCATATTCTAACAGGGAAAGGGTAAATTGAAAAGTTAGCCGCAATTTCATTCGAATTAAGTAACATTACACGGCATAACAAAAATGGTTGAGGTGCCATTGTCGCCAAATTTCATTTTTTCGCTTTCCTGAGTACCGCGAGTAACCGAAACACAACCCACGACTCAGCCTGGGCAATGTTAAACCATCTTCGGTACCGTGCTGAGGCACCATACTAAGCTAGGAAATATAATACGATTAGCTGCGTTTTAATAGAATACGATAAGCTGCGTTTTAATAGAATACGATGTTTCAAATGGAAAAAACATCAATGAAATTATATAAACGCAATTCCAGTTTCTTTTTCGATGAGTTGTATTTGCGCTGTTCTAAATACACTTAATTTTATACGTAGGTAACCTTAGTATGACAACAGCCATTCAAGTATGCTGTCCTAAATCCGCTGTATTTTATAGATAAAAGTAGTACGACAACGGTCATCTAGTCCCTCTGTGTATATTACCAAAAACTTACTATCAATATTAGAAAAACATTTAGTTTAAGATCGATTTAGAAAATAATTGATGTGAAAATAAGATCAGTATTATACCGAACTGGAAATCGATCAATAAATTATTTGCAGATTCTACCATTCTGTTGAGCTCAGAACGATTTTCATCTCGATTATGAGATCAATTCCTGCGGTATCAATGCTGGGGGAACCGCCACGAAATGAAGAATGGTCGGGATCAATAATTTCTCATCGTTTCAATGTCCACGAAAGAAATATGGAAAATTGAAGTCCTCGAAACGAACCATGAATAAAATTCCATGAGTAAAATGTGACGATGGAAAGCGCTGTTCGAAATGAATCAAAATAAAGTGCTTATGACGACAACGCGTGTAAAATTAGGGGGCAATATAATGGCAAAATCTTCCATCTTACTTACGTGCAATTTATGCGCTTGGAATTTTCAGTCTATTAGCCGGAATGTAAAAATTAACGAAAACTGCACAACTTTTCCCAACCGCTGCATGATTTCCTGTACAAGCTGACGATGCTGAGCGCTTGCGAAGGCAAAGCTTGGAAGGGTTCGACCATCTTTAAAAACTGTTGAACCAGTCGACCGAAGTTTTCTAGCCTGTACGCTGCTGGAACTTCAAACTAGCAGGCAAATTTTTTCATTATGCCATCTGAATGCAAACGAATCTTGTCTCGGACCAGAATTTGTCGCCAAAAGAAACGGCAGTCAAAGTTCCGCTCGAAATGGAGATCGGACAAAACCTTTTCTCATCTCCGGAGATTTACGGCGCCTCTAAAAGGATATCAGCAACAAGTGACAAAAAACTCGACTGACATCTTCCTTGGAAAACTTGCGCCGTTCAGAGCTCTAGACTTCGTTTGCATACTCGAGGTAGAATTCATCACTTGATTGAGGAGGGAAGAAGGGCAAACAGAGGGTTTTCCACCACCACTCTTTCCTTCAGGACCTATCTATGACGAAAAAATTATGAAATTGAATAAGCAAAACAAATACGATGACAGAAACTCGTTTTAATTTGCAAATGTTAATAAGTTTCATTGTACTATGTAACTAATCGTTGCATTAGTTCAGCTTTCTCATATGAGGACTCGATTATCGACGAATTCAAATCGTGGCAACGTCCATAAAATAAACTCTCAGAGTGATAGCCAGCTGCTCATTCTTTAGAGGTGTATTACGGCCAGATGACAATCGGTAGCGTCCTATTATCTCTAAATCACCATTGTATACAACATCCATAGCATTAGGACAAGGACTAAACCCACTTCTTTCACTTAACTTGGTAGTGTATCACTGTGCAATCAATACTCACTCGCGTACGCAACATCTACTTTGTGAACTATCTTCCGTTATTCATTCACAATTTCTATCTAAAATTATCTCTCGTAAGTCATTTTCATAGAGTTAAAAACCATATTCGGGTTGTTAATCAGTAACTCCGGGTGCTACGAGGGAGTTAATGTATTAGTTTCAAGCGTGATAGCTCGCTTAAAGTTTCATTTCAATTGAAACTCGGTCAACATAACTTTGAAGTGCAATTATTAAATGATAAAGAAATATTTTCGCTTGAGGTATTCGTAAAAATAAATAGAGATCAGACTAACTTATTTTCAACAGATACACGATACCCAACTTCTTCACATGCGCAGTCTAATTTAGTGTTCTATTCCTCAATATTTTTCCATCGTGTGAAACAATTTATTTCATGCTTTTCCCACATTTTCCAGTCTAAGGACAGATTTGATTGCAAAATGTCGTTATGAAATCGGAAAGAACTTTCAGATTGAACTTATAAATCTGCAACTTGACAAATCTACAGGCTTCCCGTTTACAGTGGAAGTATTGTAACTCCTACACAATAGCGGCTCTTAAAGAAGACTATAAACAAGATGCAAAATGTCAACTCAGAGTGAATATACAGATGATACAATCATTTGAATTTGGACTTGTTCCAATACGTTCCTGCCTGCCTACTCATGCTAAAGCCTACATCCGACTTATCGAACTACATATATGATTATGGGAAAATTCGCCCAGAAGTACTGGTATCGCTCATTAATATTATACGGAACTTGCATTCAAAGAGCTTAAAGTATTTAAGTAAAATCGATTCCACGTAAAGTTTCAGTAACTTCACGCACCTTGACCAACGCAACCACTTTTACTGAGCAAAATTTTTGGAATGATAATTTGGCTCAGATTTCTCGCGCTTGCTAAAAGGCTGGACACTGGACGCTTTGAGTGGAGTACTCATAAAAGCTGAGCTACTGCCCACATCCAGTTGTCACGTGCACATGTCATCTGTACAAACGATGTCGGGGTACTGCAGTGTTTCAACTAATTACCCATTAAAAGCCGTTCCAGATGTTTAATTATGTTACACCATCTTTTCGGACACTCTAACATCGAACATTATTAATACCGCGCCACAAAAGTGCACACACTTACTTTTGCATTCGAAATGTTTCTTGCACCTTCACTGCAATATCTTTCAATGAAAGACGCAACCACGTAGCTTAACAATTATTAAAAAAAATTCAAAAATTACAGCATATTGAGAAAGACCCATAATTTTATCGGTTTTGTTTAGATTTTTTGCACCTATTGCATATTGAACGTACTATACTTAATTAGGTAAATGTGGGGACAAAAATTCAACAGAGCTATTTCAACAT
The DNA here is from genome assembly GCA_014899125.1 of Orchestia grillus. Taxonomy (NCBI): domain Eukaryota; kingdom Metazoa; phylum Arthropoda; class Malacostraca; order Amphipoda; family Talitridae; genus Orchestia; species Orchestia grillus. The sequence goes on along the minus strand of VOMN01108597.1, from coordinate 93,464 downwards.
CCAAAGTTTACAAGAACATGCAAATCGAAAGCATGTTTCTATCCTTTGTTCAGTTATGTATCACAAGATGACTCAGTTTAATGTAACAGAGACAAGCAAATTGAATTCAATTGCACACGGAAGCGGCTGTGCCTAGCCAACATGATGACGCACACATACTTTCACCCGCTTGTGCTGGAGGCAAGAGTTCAATTTTCTTCCTCAATTCTGGTATCCAATTTAGTTTTGCGAGGAAGTTTTGCAGAGCTCGACCAGCTCTCCGGAACAAAAACGCTTATTTCATCGTCTCGAGGACCGGCAACATCGCTCATTAAGTTAAACCAGGCTTAGGGAAGATTAACTAAGGCTTAGCAAGGAACATTAAGCCGCCCAGAGATCTTCGAGATCAGCGGACTCCTCCAAAGTTAGTGAGGTGCAGCGCGACGTGCATGGCTCCGAGTTCCGGGCACCTGCGAGCTCTAATTTAGGCAGACGACGGCAAGAACATAAACTTGAAGTTGTACCTTAAAGCTTCGTGGACGAATTTTTTTTTAAGGCGAGAAATTAGTAATATGTACGAATGAATATGTACGAAGGCTAATTTCTGACTTGTGAATTTTATAAACTTTGAACATGTAAGCAGTTTTCATGTATATTACCTATGGTAAATGATTTCATTCATAAAAACGGACATACGTGCATGAGAGCTAAGAAGAAAATAAAGAAATGCAGTTTCTATGAGACACATCAAATTTAATTAGGAAACTAAAATGCTTGAAACGAAATCTGGCCTTCAAAATATTGACAACCGTGAGCTTAATATAATTGCAGCCTTAAAAATATTCGTTTGGTTACAGTATTAGAATTTAGACTGGTATACCTAAAGTTAGATAATGAGCATGTATTGAGCAGCATATCCTTATATTCAAAGTCGTGGTATTTGAGGACACGACGTTGGGAAAAAAAGCGAGAAATGCTGCATTCCTCCTTCAACATTAAATCGGAAAGTCTCATCTATGCTTCCGAATTACGCACTTGGAAGAAACCCCATGAGGTAAAGGTGTTGCTCAGCGCACTTTCAATGCAGCCTACATTCCGTATGACGTTTAGTTAAGTAGATCCAATTCAAACGACTATCTCGCATCACGTTTGCTTGACAGCAGCAAAAAAGTACCGGAGTTGGTTTTCTACGCGCGCTGCCGAAGGCACCAACGCTCAAACGAGCGGGTTAGGAATGCGTGGATAAGTTCGGTCCTCATGAGGTTGAATGTCTCAGGGAAGGGCGAATACATTACACGAGCCTGCTGTGCTCGTTTAGGGAGAGCCATTAAGAACATCGGATGTGATGAAAGAAGAACATCACTGTTTCTTGTAGCTTCATGGTGTGCTACAAACATGTTTGGTATGTCTTTTTCCCTCGATTAATGATTTTTAGTTTTATTTTAGAATGCCAGTTTTTTACGTCATATAACAGTTATAGCTGAGTAACGGTTCTCAGCAAATGACGTTATATTGAAATCTGTATCTATTACTGAACACTAAAACGAGTGTATGGATTTTGATTGCTATGGTAAAACATTCGGTGACCATGGTCAAAGCACGTATTTTAAGTCACAATGCTCCATTTTAAAATGTTCCCATTTTAAGTTATTTAAACTCACATATTTCTTTGTACTGCTCGCACTGCCCATAACGTCAATCTCCTGCACCTGCACGAGTGAAATATTGTACGGAATACATCGATATGTATTTCTTCATTCCGTACCAGTAAGTAATTTTCTCATGCACTTTCCAATGAAAAACAATATTCTTATGAATTATTTAGAACGCAGGAATTTTTGTGAACGGAATAAACATTAAACGTGCATGTATACTTTCTAACCTTAACATTTATCTCGTCAGTTCATTTTTGTAAAAAAAGAAGTACAACAAGCGAGAAAATTCCTTCTCCTGCAGTAAATTGTTTGGTTTCTGCAATAATGTTTCTTGTACTGGTTGACTTTGCAATAATGTATTTTGTTTTAAAAAATAGTCTGCAGCGTTCGCTCAAAAGTAGGAAAGAAATTCTTTCCTAAAATAAATGAACACAAAGCACTTTTTTCGAGAATAAATAAAATTCGTTATCTAGTTTTCTGAAGCAGCGAAAGCGGTTGAAATGCGGTAAAAAAAGATTAGCTCGTTAAATTCGCATGTGATGTTGCAATTTACCGTTTGTTACTATTTAGGAATTAAAACATTTATTTCCTGTTCTAGAATTAATCTACAGCAACATCTTTTTCCCTTTTGTTGTCAAAGATTTTTTCCTTATATGAAATTTTTGAAATGTAACGTTGAACGTGACTAAAGGTGACTAACTTTTTCGACGCACCATCAATAAATTTATAAAATAATTCAATAATATAGATAGTTGAGTGAGGAAAATAATAGATTATGTGTAGATACTCCCCCGAAAAAGTTAGACTGGGTATGTTTGCGAACATATCGACGATGATGAACTGCTCAGAAAGATTTGCAGAAGGTCTTCAGATATTTTCTGAACATAAGACTGAATGAACTGTTTAGGAAATATTACTCCTGTTTAACAAATAAAATGTTGCGGGCTTGTATTCATTTTTAAATATTCATCTCCACACAGAATACGTTTAAAATTTGAAGAAAACTAAGAACTACACGAGTGTCTGCAGGCATTAGGCCTACTGTCTGGGACAAAAATAAATTTATCAGTAGCTTGCAAACGTCAAATAACTTTCAGTAAGCGTAACTGATTGTTTCCCATATTTCTTTTTCAATATATTTTCAAATGTATCTAATCTTTTCAAGTACTTCAACATCTTACACCTCTCTGGTGTTCTTATTCCTCCTCCTCTTTCTTCGTGTGTGTTGAATTAATTTAGGCATTGCCGCAGATCTTGGTTCATTAGCTGAGCTATTTCTGTTTACTATAGGGACTCTGCCAATAGAGAAGCCTGCCGCCTTTGTTCCCGTGATGAGACGACCACACAGTCCTCCAGCTCTCGACGCCCGCCTCTACAACACATCGACATTGTACCGAGTCCGGGGCCCTGACCCTCCTCAAGGGTTCTAATCTATTATTCAGCTCAAGGGTTCTAATCTATTATTCAGCATTTTTATATGCCATAACGACCTCGACTCGCATTAAAAATTTCCAAGGGAATAATGATTGATAGGTCCTGGATGCATTGAAAGACGATTTTAATTACAGAAAATTGTGCCATGCTTTTACAGTCATTTGAAAATTGACGTTTATTTATTGGAGTTGTATTTACAACTATTATATTGGTTTGTGAATGCATGTTGCTCCCGTTGAAAATACTCTCAGCTGTAGGTGATGCCTATTCGACAATAAGACCTATTCTATCATTATTTTTTATCTCATTATTTGATTTGTTATTGCCTTTTTTCTGAGTTAAGGTAAATGAGATCTTGAAATCAAAGTTTTCCCTTGGTGACGTGACATAACAAAATGCTACGGAGGTAACCGAATAATCCTTTCATCTTACAGTAAATTGGCCTAGGAGGCCCCGGATTTCTCGACTAAGCAGCCCAACTTCATATCGTGTGTATGTAACAAAAAATTCCGAAATGTTCGCATTGTGTTCATCTGTTTACTCGAAACCTGACGTGATGATGACTGCATAAAATCTACGGAAGTCACGACCAAATTTTCACACGATTTTGCCTGTTCGTGTGTGTCTTTTTCGCACACATTTTTTCAAGCGACCCGTCGGGTTAGGGACAACTTGTTAATGAAAATTGTTAACAGTGACCCAACGGGTCACCTGCAGTCTAGTAGCGTTATCAGTTTCGAGGGATTTTCCAGCTAATTACCTTGATTATAACAAGAGTAGAGTTGATGCCGTCATTAGCGGGCTAATTGGAAGGAGAAATTATCTATTGGCGTGGATATTCCGCAAGTGAATCTTCAACGCATCCGTACCGGATATTCAGCTCAAAGGAAAATTCATTCAGATCAGCTGATTTTGTCCTTTGCAACCGATATGCGAGAATACATATGCAGTGTCCGTAAGTATGTAACAAGCTCACGTGTACTGTCGTCTGAACTGTTCTTGTCTGAGTAAAAGTTAGCATATCATCTTGGGTTTGTTATTCTCACCGTGGTAGGACATTCTTATTTCTTGAGTCGTTGAATTTCCAACTTCTCAAGTTTGCTTTACCTTATACTACTGATTCCAGTTATCACTGCCTTCTTTATTTTACACTTAAGTGTAACACGGTATTTTTCCGATTTTTGTTATTGATGGAATTTTACGTTGAGAGTAGTTGAGACAGTTGGAGCCATATGATGACACACGTGAGTAATTTTGTGGCATGTGAGAGTACATTTCTTGCAGTTAATCTTGCGCTAGCTATTGATGCCATTGCAGTAGAATTAACGCTAGTAGAGTAGATATATGTACGTGCCACTATTGTCTACGAACTTAGAATTATACCAACACGCAATGTCCTGGACCTCTGTTGTTGATTTCTCTGCTGTTGCTGCTGTGCTATTAGCGAGTTAGCAGATCAAAGGTTCAGAGCGCAGAAGTTCCTTGCCCAGGGCCCTCTTGTGAATTCAGCGAGGAGTTAAGACAATAAAAAGCATGTTCCTGAGAAGCAGGACTTTCAGCCTCCTGACTTATCCTCAAAAGAAGGACGAGAGACTTCCGTGAATACTATCATCGGAACTCAAAAGGCTATCTCAAACCAGCATTTCGAGACATGGCTGTTGGATTCAGATGTATATTAAATAGCGTAAAATGAAGCCGTCTAGACTCGAAATTGATCTGGAACTAGATTTCCGTGCACAAAAATGACAATAAGATGTCTTTTAAATGCTTATGATAATTTGAGACCCGTAAACTGGAAGGGTAATAAAATAAACTTACATTGAAGAAAAGTTTTGAGAAGCTCACAAATAATCTACGTAAAAAATACATACAACCAGTTCGCAAGGCAAGGAACCCACACTACTGGTCTCTGACGGAACCAAAAGTTTCTACGTTAGTTCACGCTTCTGTTTTCGTTTTAACCAATTTTTGGCAAACGCATTCGCGCCAAAAACAATGTTACTCGTAAGTCCAAATAAAAACCCTGGAAGCTACAGACCCCATAGTTAAAAAGAGGATGTTAGGTTATATCTGAAATGGAAACGTTTAACCTTCTCGAAGACACTGTCCATTTCCATCGCAGCGTGAGACACTTTGCTAATGTGACCAATTTTCTAACTGAGCGACGAAGATTTCTTCTCAACTAGTCTCGTGTTTTTTATTAGAAGCGTTGTTCAAACGAACAGTTTTTGCCGTGGCTTCTTCAATTGTGGGTTGTGCCAGTTTCTTTCTAACAACTTTCCACACCGTTTCACGACGAATATTCAATATCTTTCCGATGGACGAATTACTCTTACCCTTCTTTCAGGAGAAATGCGATATGATTTCCATCAACTGCCATTAAAACCCTTAGTCTTTCTAATAATATAACTGTAAAATATAAAATATACATCATTAACTGTAAAAACTTTAAATTAATTACCTAACTCTGCCGTGAACAACTTATTTTGACTCTCAAAATTTTGTTGCCAGAATTTTGTCGTACCCTGTAAGCAAGTGTGTGTCAGCGATGACACTTGGGAGACACGGTTACGCATGAAGTACTGTGTCATGAATCGTTACTGACGTAGAAGCGTATCTCCTGGATAAAGATTATTTGATTGGGATTTATTTCCCATCTATTTCCAGTTGGTGCCAAATATGGATCAGAAGTAAACCGAAGAAAATTAAATGTGACCCAATAATGGGAATGATGAGCGCGTGGTCGGTTTCGTTTGTTCTATGTTTCGGCTATTATTTTGTTGAGATATCAGACTATTTTCAACCTGAGACTCAAAAACACAGTAAAATAATTAGTTTTAAACATTTTAATTCATAAAAGAATTTTTATTCCGATAAAACCTAGGAAGATAATTCTTCATAAAATTAACGACTACATAAGAAAAACACGGAGGGAACCAATATTTTCGAACAAAGTTTGCTTTAGAGGAACTTGAATACATTTTCGCTGAGTCAAATTTTACTCCCGTTATTTCAGGAAAATCAAATGAAATAGTGGAAACAGTTGAATGCAGAATACATCGCAGGACATCGGGAAGGTGCACAGCTACTGCACAGGCGGGACGTTTGCTCAGCCTCCTAATTGCGCTACCCACGGCTGCGCTTTTCAGAGCCATATTCCTCAACTATGAGAGGCCACTTCTCGATTTTAGTGTATGGGCCTAGTTTTACAGACCTCCGTATTGTTGAATCCTTGAACATTCCGCCACGTTTGTCGAAACTTAATGTCACATTTAAATCTTTTTCTTAATCAGTTTCGGATACATCCTAGTTTAATTCAATTAATTTTTTGGCTTATGTGTCCGAATAAAATCTACCCATAGTTTTTTTTAGACATAAATGCTGTGGTAGATGCAGCGTAGCAAAGGCGCGCCGCAACCGAGCAAAAGTTTCAAAGTTTTGTTCAACTTCACTGAAAGATAACTCTTACATCTCGGACACAGGGGGCGATCAAAGTTGTTTGTAGCTCTGTAAAAATATTCCAACAATAACGGAACTCCCAGTTTATGATTAGTTTTACGATCCAGCAACTTTATACAACTGTAGTTCATGCTGAATTCGACAAGTGCAGGCTCATATTTTCTCGCGTAAATTAAATTTGAAAAGTATGTTCGAACGAAGCTCTAAGTTTCCTGTGCGTGGCTTCCATGCAGTCTTCCCCTCCTAGATCGGCCTTTTATTCGCTCTTAATTTCAGCTATTCTCCTAAGCTGTAAAGTTTCTCCCTTTACATAGCACTCAGTTCTCAATCATTTACCCACAATTTTTGTATGTAATTGTAATTTATATGAACGGCGTATAATACATATTTAACTGTTATGTCTACAAACTATTAAATTTTATGTATGAATGTTTGCACATTTATGCATAAATGTTTGCTCGTACACGTGCATCGAATTTAATTGAGCAGAAAGTTCAGAGCAACTGAACGTTCTTCCTAATTTAATGTAATATTGTTCTGTAACTTAACACGTGCATGTGAATAACCCTACATTTGAAGCTGCAGATCAATAAATCATATGAGCATAATTCTGAACACAGCAATGACCGACTAATGAAACCGGCGCCATCCAGCGACCTTTCTTACTAGGAGGCGAGCTGTGGTGCGTCAGTGCTCAAGTCAACAAACATCAGGGGCGGGTCCCGCTACCGGCGCCGACATGTGCTGGCACGTGGTGCTGGGCCGGTCGTTTGTTTTGTCACTGATAAGACGAATAGAAAACACGGAAAAAATGCGCGACCACGTCCCTCTCACTTTCTTGGAATGCCGCCCCAACTCCCACTATTTATTGCCTCGGGAATTGAATGCAACGCTTGAAAAAGCACCTCACTTATTGGGCTCATTTCGAGCGAAGACCGAGGCCAGGGCGACTCGAACTTGTCGAAGCGAGTGCTCACTTCGAAAGAAGGTTCTTGAATCTTTGCAGGTGGTCCATCCGGAAAATGCTCAAGGTCAATGTGAGGGCGATTTCTATTGAACAAAATCGGGCACTGCACGCTTGTTAAATTCTTCGGAAATCATGAATGTTGGAGTTGTTATTCTCGATTCATTATCGTGATGAAAGAACGATGAAAAGATTCGCAAGGCCGGGTGATTTCTCATTGAAAATTAAAGATAGGAAATACTAATTGAATATCCTCGCTAAGTGGTATTACCTTACTGATATACAGTGAAGAGCATCAAAAAATAAGAAAATTAAAATATTAGGGCACCAATTAAGAGTTCATTAATAAAAGTAACGGAGGACAAGAATGGCTGAGCAGAGATGTCCAATATACCAGGATGGGACGGAAACTAAGATGCGATTTTAGTTTCATATGAAGCGTTTGGTGTTTTTGTACATTGAACAAATACCGAACAAATACCCCATACTGAACAAATGTACATTGTTTTAAAATATTAGGATAGAAATTTCCAATTACAAAAAGCAGAATAAATATTTCGACATTTAATCCATGTACTGATACATCACTGAAAGAACTGGGGAGGAGTACGCAAAATGAAATGTTAAAATTATATTTTCCTTTTTTAAAATAGTCTGTCAGGAAATGTTCGATACTTTAGCAAAAAATACCCATGAATTTCGCTACGATTCATGAACAATGTGTTACGTACTACATAATGCAAACATAAAATTACATTTAGAGAAGAAGGATCATGTCATAATTTGTCCCTTAAGTTAGGAAGTCGCTGCTGACTAAGCCTGTCTACTTCTCATTATGCTCAGTGGCTGTCACTCCAAGCGGTGGCTATCGTCACCTGAGAGACTCCTCGTATGTAGAAAAGGTGTTCCTCACGATATATGTGCAATTCACTTGAGCCGTTCGAGTCGGCATTGGTCCAATTCGGTTCACACATCTAGAATTTAACATTTTTCTTGCAGTAAACATAAACTTGATTTTGATTACGGCGATGTAAAGCAGTAATGATTACCGTTCGTATAAATATCAGATTTAAATTATATTAAAGTATTACCTCAGATACATACATAACGCTGAACTTCAAAACATCTGTGACACAGGTAGTACTCGTCTCAGGACACTATAAAATTAAGACCCGGAATTATAGTCCACAGAAAAGCTCACCGAATTATTCCAAGGGGTATTTTTGGACCCATGCAGTGTGCGACGTATAGTTAAAAGTTAGTCGAGGGGTTAAAATCAAGTTGTAAAAATGGTGAAAGATATTGTTGCGATTATAATAGAGCACCTAAATACCTAAAAAATACCCTGTACTCTAATATATCGTTTTTCATCCTCGAAAGGGATTTAAAAAGTCCTCTTTTCGAGCACTTGATATTGCGTTCGACCTAACCTAAAATTAAAGATGGTCGTGGTATCACAAGTGAACTACTCTGCGTTGTGTGTAATATCTTCAGTTCAACTGTCCCTAATATTTTCGAGACGACCATCAGTTCTGTTTTCGTTCGAACAGTGCAGTAACTTTTCAAATGAGTATAATTTCTAAGGTTGCCTTATAACTCAATATAATATTCGACCACTAAGGAGCCGACACTTACTCAATTTCCTCCTCTTTAAATAGAATATAATTCTTCTTAAGTTCATCCATTTTGAATGCTCAGCACACGAATGCAAAGTCGATAATTGCAATTGTTTGACAAACAACAAGTAAACCTGAAATCATTATCAGCCTGCAGTCTCTATACTATTTCTTAAAACGACATTCAGTTTGAATTGTGACAACGCTTGTATTTTTGATTAGTGATAAAAATGAGAATGGAATATTTTGAGGCACTTATTTAGAATTGAATATATGAATTTACTCTAATTATGTATTCTTTGTCGTTTCTTTCGTTAGTATGTGAAATAGCAAGCGTTAATTTAAAGGTTCCGAGAATCATTGTGACTATGGGCATTCCCAATTTTTCTAGAGAGAAATGGCAAGACGACAAATCTTCAAACACTGCCCTTGTTTTAGCCCCAGTCGAGTGTTAGCGTACACTCTTTGGAAAACCATACGTCTTTTGAGACTTTAGGAAGCAATATTAGTCAAATTTGAGTTTAAATCTATTCTGAAGGAACTTTTGAGCTCTATTTTATTTATTTGTCGCTTGTTTGTTAAGAACCTCCGTGAAGAGGCAGCATTGGAGGCGTTTTGTGCCTCCGCTGCCTCGTTAAAATGAGGGCCACCGGAGCTCCCTCGCCCTCCCCTCTGCCCACGTCCAACTTGAACGCAACTGAACACCGCCGAGACGGCTATGCAAATTGCTCTCTCGTGCGTGTCTGAGATGTAACTAAGAGATGCCGAAGAACAATGCGATGGGAATTTGTTCACCATTGTAAAAGACTTATGTAGATTGTTGTGTTGCGGAAAATGAGCACTGAACTAGAGTAAATGTTTTCTTCTTTTTCTTCTGTAACCATCGTTGTCTGCAAAGGACGTTTCAAGAAATATGATCGCACAGCCCCTCTCCTGAAGACACTGAGCTTGTTACCTGTGAAGCAAAGATTGCTCATTCTTAAAGTCATACGTATGTACATATCCTCTTTAGCAAGGCACAAATTGTGAGATTTCGTCCCCCATCTGCTATAGACAAAAAGTTGATTGGCCTAAATTATGTTTTAATGAACTGCCGTTCATCCGACATAGGGGAAAATGTTCTGTTAATCTCAGGAGCTTCGCTGTGGAACAACATCCTCTTGCATTTAAAATTTGTCAATCATTGAATGCTTTTAAGGCAAATAAGGCCCGTCATTTTCCTTGTCAACCATAACATAATACACATGTTGACCAAAATCCAAGAGTGTATCGAAATGTTCATTTTCACAACGCCATATTTTTCTTCACTGCTGTCAGCAGCGCCGATCCGCATCCATCATAAGGATTCATTCAAATACCAGTTTTTAGTCCATCGATATTTCTAGGATTGATGAACTAAAAAATAATTTTCGTGAGAAATTAGTAATATTGGTCGTGCCCCGCTGCAAAATGTTATGATCAGCATGAAACAAAGATGTGAAGAATGTATTGCACAGGATGAGAATCATCTCAAAATATTACTTGAAAAATAAGATATTTCTTTAGGATTTTCAGAGGTGCGGTCTTTTCTGATCACCTTGTGTTATAGAGTAATGAGGTTAAGTAAGAATCACGAGAAGTAAGCGTTAGCGCACAAGTATCTGATCTTACTCATTCACCGCAAGTCCGTCGTATATTCTGGACACTGTCAAAATTGTTGTATAGCATGTACCTATGAATATGTATATAAATAATAATCATCTGAATATATTTGCAGGAGTGATCTTAAAAAACTAGTTGGCTAGCTGTTGTCAGGGACAGTAGGGTATTCAATTTTTAATGATTCTTTATTTCATTGAATTGAAATATCGTAATATATCCAGATGTTGTTCCCTACAAGAATGCGTAACCATTTATCGGGATACATATACTTCTAAATTGGGATAGTATTGTTCGGAACCTAATCTGGTGCTGATAGACTGTTTCTGTTTAAATTACCGTCACTAATTGTTTATTGATCTCGTTGATTACTGTTGATCTATTCCAGTTTAGATAGGTTGATTTAGGTGCACGCAATTACAGGCTGGTTAATGAGTTGGCTGCACAAGCTAATCTAGAACTTTCCAGGAATCGTTTCGAAAACTAAACCAAAAAAATCTAAATCTATACTCCTTTCCACAAAAGAACAATCTGCTCTGCGTAATGCAACCATGCTCACAATGAACAAGGAACACCATTCAGTAAGCTTGGGAGCATACTGAAGTGGGACTATACAGTATTTGCAAGGGGTAAGGCTTCACCCCTCCGTTGTGGCCAGTTCGTCTTGCACTTCAACCCACACCTGCGACACTATCTGCGCCAGCTCACTTGTCCGATCCCTCTGTCGGTATTTGCGCAAGAGCCTCAGTATGATTGATGCTGCGATTTTTAGTTGAGGCGTAGCGTTCATCTTCAGAACAAACAAGTCTATAAAGCAAATTGTTTCTGCTTGATGCGGTGATCCGAGGAAATGGGATATTTTTTGGCGAGAGCGTTGGAGGCGCTCGATGATCATTGCCTGCGTTGTGGCGGTCAGTGAGGGACGAAGATCTTCGTTTGCATACGCAAATGTTTTTCTTTTCTTTTCACAAATTATTTAAACATTGAGTTTCAAGCCGAGTGTCTCATTTGCATGTAGAGGCTTAAATCTTCGCATTCTGTTCGAGGATTCGAATGGTGCTAGATGGATACTGAAATAAAAAGTGTTCCTCATAATTATTTCTGTTGCAATTGTAACGTAAAATCTCCACCCTTTATAAAATAGGAAAGCTCATATCCTTCGTCCTTAAAATTCATAAAAATAAACTATTTCTTGTTCGCATGACTGCACACAGCACTGACAACTTCAAAGTTATAAGTTCAACCCGTGCATTGATTTAGGTCTGAATAATAAAATTGAATGCTAGAAAATTCAATTGTACTATCTCAGTAAGAACCAGAAACTTCATTGCCATTCTTGTCTGTTACCACGACTCCTCGTAAATGTCCACGTACATTTGAATGAGTGTCAGGAAGTTATGATTCGAGGGCTACAATTTTAAAGGAAATTCCTTTTCCATCGAGAAAATGGGATTGAGTTCTCGTGGCCCCACTGTCCCGTCGCCGCTACAGGCTCTCTCGCAAGGGGTTGCCTGGATAAAACGCTATGTAAGGGAATAATATTTTAAAGTGCGGTGGTTTCGTAACAGACCTTATTATGATGGACGCCACTTTGGAGTGATGAGTTACCGAATATGGGTTGAGGCAATTTTTACTGACGCAAAACTCGCGGCTGCAAACGTTTAGCTGAAACAATCTTTTCTTTTTCAGGTCATCTCAATGCTTAAAAATTTATATACACTTATTTTCGAATTTAGAATAATACTGTAATGAGCATTTTATCAAATCTGAAAATGCACTTGAACGTAACGGTAACTCATTAATACCTAAGATTCGTTCTATCAATCTGAAAACGGTTCCAAGACTCATAATGATTAATCTCTGTTCGAGATCATTCCTATTATTACGTGGGAAAAATGTCCGCGAATTTATGCTAATAGTCCGTGTTCATGTCTGGCCCACAGGGGCTCGGTCAGAACGCTCATCAAAGTCTATGGTGTTATCTACTAACAATGCTTGTCGATCCGGCCGTGATGCTTTGAAGCAGTGCTCTGCCACGGATGTTTGTTGCACTGCGTCAATATGAAATGTTTTTTTATTTTACTGGGTGTTCCGTACGCTGTACGTGTTCCTACAGAGTTTGTAACCGTACTCAACCAGGAATTTTGGCCTGGATGCTATCAGTAAATGTGTCCACAAGCTTATTCCTGCAACAAATTCGGTGAAATAAATGCCCAGTGCGAAATATATTTTTACTGTATACCAAATTTGTTCTATGATGAGGTAGATTAACCCTGAAAATTTGGCAGACCTGTTGATTGATCAACATGTGTAACATTAAATTTTCAAAGCGTTTGATTCGGACGCCGGACTGAATTTTTTCCTTTTCGGGTGTGAAACCCAAAATCAGCAGCTTCAAGACAAAGAAATTCGAATGCTGTCTGGGACTTTCCTCCGTTCCTTTGAATGCTTTCACCCATCAAAGTACGAGTATGATTGGAGGGCAAATTCTTTCAAGGCCTGCAAATTTTTGGGCATAAGCCCCACCGTGGAAATTGTGTGGGTTTTTCAGCTCGTGATTTCATTGAAATTCATCAGCAAATTCAGATCGGATACTGATGAAGGAACACCTTGTGATGTTCTTATTTAAAGCTCTATGTATGAAAACCAGTGTGGGAGTACTGCAGCTCGCTTAGTTAGTTATACTGCAATATTTCCCAGTTGCGTTACAAGTTAGTGAATGATGAGCTAGATAATAAAAATATGCTGTGGGAGGTATAAATCTCTAGATTTATGTTCTACACTTAAATGCTCAACAATATTCTAGCCTTAAAACAACACGTGTTTGATCAGCGAGACGCTCTAAAGATGGGACTCATTCTCCCACGTTTATTTTTTTGCCCCCGCATGTTCTGTTCCCTCGAACGATTTCCAATATAACGAAGTTGTGATATCGATTGTACCTGGTCTAAGAGGCGTCAACACAAGGCGCTTTTGAATGTGTTTGCAGAGCAAACGTCGAATTGGGGTCACAACGCACTACGTTGCTCCCTTGCTTCACTCACACACGAGGCTGCTACGCTCTACGGCGACTGGTAAACTGAACGTCCTGCTGACCAACGCTTTTATGTTCCGCAATTTGTCACGTACGAAGCAGATCGCTAGAGTGAGTCTATCGTCTCGATCGAATTGTGAAAATCGGGACAAAATTTCAGAATTTCGTCAACAGTCATGGGATTGAAAATATTCGCAGTTAAAGGAAAACTTCTGATCAACGCTTTTATATTTTTTAACATTTCTGTTCTATAAAATCGTCAGTAAGTCGTTTCCGGGAATCGGATTTAGTGCAACGATCTGATGTGCTTGATCACGTTAGCTAGATCAGTTTTTACTCGCTCTACTCATGGTTTACTTGAATGGTGAGAGGTTTAGTTCTGATAACTTCACTTCTCATAGGGATGATGGTACTTAAATTTCAATAATAAATTAAAATTCAGGAAAATTAGATTTATTTGCGAAAGGTGAAAAATCTGCCCGCAGCTCAACGGAACTTGAACCTTTGATTTACAGTAACTTAGTGATTTCCTTAAGTGTGCTGCAACATTTACGGGAAAATGCTGTAAGCCCACGCCGATCTACAGTGGTTCATAAAACTGATCCTTTTATATTTTATTTCATGCATGTACAAATGAATTGAATATTCACCTCTAAATGTTTTATATCATACAAATAAAACGAGCGCATTTTTGTTCCGGCTAAAATAAATTATGCTATTAGGTAAATTTTAAGTAATTTGAAAAGAAGTTACGAAATTACACTGGAGCATGTACCTTCAGATATTATATATAGTGTATTTTGTATTTATTTTTGTGTGACATACGCTTGTCCCAAAACCGACAACTGAATACTGATGTTCCTAAAATACATATATGTGTTTGGACACATTTTCCCGAATTATGTTTTTACTCAATGCGCCAACCCCCCTACAGACTTTGCCAAAGTCTATAACATTTTATTCGAACGTTTAAATTACTCTGACTCATTTGCATGCGTCGAAGCTCTTTGACATGTTAACTCGATTTGAAGTTTCTCAACGTTGTAGAGCTACTGTAAGATATGCATTAAAAATCGCCAAAGAGAGAAAGCGTAATAAAATTATGGTCTTTTTCTAATTTATGCATGCATAAATAAAGTTACGGTTGCAGGCTTCGAAATGTATTTTTTCCTTTGAACAGTAACTTCCGCATTGCTGATACTTTTTCACCCTTCAGTTCATTTGTACTTATCGTTCGTTTTTGTGATCTATGAAATTAATCATTTTTTCGAGTAAGCCAAAACGTTTCAAGGAGCCTAAGAACACTGCATTTTCATCACAGCTCGAAAGTTTCCGTTACATGAAGCTTCCAATAGTCAGTGAGTGTGTCAGTTTCAACGGTAGCTTGTGAGGTGACTTTCTTCTGACGAGAAAACATCAACTCTCACTGCCTCAGTCCTCTTCAATATTACTTCTAGTTCAGGCTCCTAGACCCAACTAGCCGATATTTGTCACAAAACCTGAACCTATAGCAAACTTTCAGCTAAGCGGACTCAACGAGTGGATCCATGCAGATCCTTATGCTGTCTCAGTCTAGCTACACGTAGGTAAATCAAGGTCATCTTATGTCTCTTGACAGTTAAAGCTCTTGAAAAATACATAAATCAGAGTAGACTAGATATCAGTGGGGCTTTTTGGTATACATACTTGCTCACTATAGTTATCCGAAGCCGTCGTAAAGAGCTTCTGTCTCTACAACACCCAATGATCGCTAAACAATTTGAACTAGTAACTCTGGTGAGTTACAACGTCCGTGTTGTTCCCCGAATTGTTAAAAAAAAATTATCTTGATACGCGATGCATTTTCCCGTCTCAATAAAAATTTCTCATGTCTGAATGCCTGACGTAAGTATTGTCAAAATTCTTCAAATTCTCCCGTTTACTGCTTTTCCTCCCAGTTACAAAAAACATAAAAGTTTGTCTTTCATTTCCACTCCAACTCTTTTAATCTCGAAGTCGCTTTGCTGACTCATAAATGTTCGAAACGTTGATCGTTGAACAGCTTTAATGTAAGGTTTCACGTCGCGACAAACGTCTCGTTTGCGTCACTTTGATGTTATCGTTTTCGGTCCTTGAATCTAACGCTGTTTGGGACGTCAGCGGAAAACGGCTGATTTATAAAGAAACGTATGAATTTTTCCACTGGGTGCGTTACGGGTCTCAGCCTCAGAATTTCCATTCATGTTTTCAGCAAATGATGCATGCACTATGCTAGACCCCATGTAGCAGGCGACGTAAGTACGTCTTTTAGGCGTAGTGGCGGCTCATTTTCGGCGACGATGCTCCCGTAAAGATGGCCGCCCTTAACTCGATCGCCATCACGAGATCAATTTGTGCAGCAGCACTGCCATTACTCTTGAAATATTATAATAACTTGCATGCGGTCAGCCCTCCAAAAGGCGCTGAAGGAGCGACCGCTTGACGGAAGAGGCTCAAAATGACTTCTTAAATTTGATATGGGATTCCTGTCAAAATAAATATAATTATTCGTCTTGTCTGCACAGAATACAGCGAAAGATTCTTAAGGTATTACTCGTATCATGCAGTGCTTACAGAATATATTCAGTGAAGCATACCAATGTATGTGAGCACACCCGTATTTGGGAAAATGGTATTGAGAAGTCATGGCCAACAGTTAAAAAAAATTTCCTCATCGAGTTATTGCGTCATTACTCAAAACATTTGAAAAGGAAGAGCAACGAACTGAGTTGATTTTAACTCTTTTTAAGTGAATTGAATCCTTTTTCTGAAATTATGCCACCTTCATAACAATTCGAGCACATTTAATATTCTTTGATTGCATTTTGATGATAAGAATTACTATACGTTTACTTGTAACTTCATCGATAGAATACATAAGAGACAAAATTTAAATTAGTTATGAATGCTTTAGCGAGCCTTGATGACAGATTTTGGAAAGTTTCAACTTTCAAGCCTTTGAACAACGCAGCTTATCAGAAACAGAATTCCGACCTGGTTTTAGAATAGAAAAGGAATGTGAATTCACTTCGGTACCTGACCGTGATCATGAGCCCCAATTAGAAACGACTTTGTCGGTGTCATAGCTTGATTATTTATTGAAGTCAAATTTTGAAACGTAAGCAGAGCTGTTTAACGGAGTTCTAGAGCTCACATAGCTTACGGCGTTTGAATGAACAATTTTCTGAAATGTTCTGATAAAATTCTTTATGGGTTTAAGGGTTCACTTCTGAAAAGTGAAAAATTGATATTGTTTTATTTACACGTTTGATAAACAGCGTACCATAGAATTAGAGATTGAAATATTCTTTGTTCTGTACATAATTTTTGAAAGTTCAGTGATAGCTATAATTGATTTTAAAATTTCATCGCTAACATTTGATGAACGTTTACAAGTATTATGTGTATAATTATACATATAATTAACTTAAGGTTTATTCAGTGAATAAATGTATGTAGAAATAGAATAGTATTTTCCAACGTATGCGTGGTATCATGTTCCTCCTAGAGCACTTAGTCATTTACGACACGTTTCTTAGCACTTTCTGAAACTCCAGGTAGAATTTTCATTGCATTTACCCAGATTCGAGAACATATAGTCGGGAATTTCTAACAAGCAACACGGATTTCAAAAGTTGCAAACCTCTAAAAGAAAATGCACTCTTTGAGTTTTCACCCTTCAGTTTGAAGGCTTCACACGATCTCAAGGATACCAACAATCTCAAAGTCTCACCTGTAACATTGATTCCAGCTGTTTGTTTTAGTCACGCTCGGTACTGGGGACTGAGGGTGCTTTTGTAAGACCCCTGAGGCCTCTTGATGGCCGCGGCAGGGGTGACACGAGAGGCCGTTTGCCGCTACGAGCAGGAAACATCAAGAGGGACCCCAGTCACGTAACTGGAGTGAATGAGTCCCGGCGTTTATCTTTAGGGCGTGTAAAGAGGCGCCTCCGCTGCTTCAGGACCAACTGCACGGAACCGCATTACTCCGCGAGGAGAGCCCGCCGCGACGAACGACCGTCGCCCGAATTCTTCCGAGTGCCGCAGGGACGAGAACGAGGCTTCAGACGCGAGAAACAAGTCCCTCGGAGATGAATCATGGAATCCTGCGACGAAGGAACTCAAGTTTGTGGATGTCGGAAAAATAGACTTTGGGTTTATTAGTTGTATGATTGAAAGAGAACAGCGAAATCGGAATGGTAGCTTTCATTTGTTATTTTTGATCCCACAATCAAATTTAGATGCTGATGTTACAGAGAATGGTTTTGCAAAAGAACATATACTATGATGAAGTCATCTTCGCTAAATTGATGAAAATTATTAGTTAAAAGAACATGCATTTATAATAATAACTACACTAAAAGATAAATGAATTGGAAATTACTTGGAATGTATAGTAAAGATTTATGGTAGCGAATAAAATTTCCAGTGTAATCACAAGAGAACCACTTGGTTGTAACAAAAATATGATGGAGAGCTCGAGTAAGATTCTTAGCGTGCTCCTCAAGAATTACAACTACTTTTCTGCTTTGAATATCAGAATGAGCCTGTACAATTATTATACCATGAAATTGCTTATAGCCAAAATTATTACGGGCAATGTTGTCTAATAAATTAGAGGAAGTTTCCTTTATAGAAATGTGAACGGTGAGAATATTGATAGCTTCACTGTTCAATCTAGTTTAATCTGTGACCCTGAATCATCAGTAATGATGCCACGCAGTGCCCGTTTAAAACACCTTTAAATGTTTAAGGTAGGGGCCTCTCGAGTTGAAACCTTTATTCGCAGTAGTGGTTTCAAGTGAGAGGCTGTTCACGCCTCCCTCGGTTGTAGTACTGCTCTGAATTATCAACCATTCAGCTGAATTATTTCCTCCTGCGTTCAGAGGGGGTTGAGAGATAACGATTCCGAAGAGAAAAATAATCTAGAGATTGAAGTGAGCTACTAGTACCTTGTTACCTTGCTCGTACCTTGTTACCTTGCTCGTACCTTGCTACCTTGCTCGTACCTTGTTACCTTGTTCGTACCTTGTTACCTTGTTCGTACCTTGTTACCTTGCTCGTACCTTGTTACCTTGCTCGTACATTGTTACCTTGCTCGTACCTTGTTACCTTACTCGTACCTTGCTATAGACCCGGACGGATCGTAACAAGAACACTCCTGTGTTGTGCGTGAAACTGTCGTTTGTCAACAGTGTAATATTCACATATTTTCAGGTCTGGATTGAGTATTACACAAAAGTGATCGTTAGTGTTGATGGGTCAATTTCACTGTCCCATTGTTAGTTATCAATGTCATTTGTTTTTCTAGGTACTTCATTCTTCCCTAGCCTTTTATAGACCCTAGTGTATTCAGAACATTTCTACGATGTTTGAATTCCAAATATACATCTAAAATAACTCATTTCTTATTGATTCTGTAGTGAAGTAAAATTAATAGGTTTATAATTCTAAGATAGCCAGTTGGTTTAGTAAATGATAATTGGTGTGGTCAAATTGAATAAGCCTGTTGTCATTAAGTTTTAGGTTATTATTCTCATTTTAATACCAATGCTTTATTTTATTTTTTTAAACCTTAAAAAGGCAAAAATTCTTCCATACAACTTGAGGACGCAATGAAAGTTATGAGAAAAGAAAACGTATAAAAATATATTTAAGTAAGTTATAATCTCCCACTCAAACACTTCGTTCCCGTTCAATTCTTTTAAAGTCCGCTATTTTTATTTATTTATTTTTATATTACTGAGCATGCCCTTCGGCTTCTTGTTATAGAGGTGTGGGCAAACACTAAGTGCATAATTATTCGGTAACATATAGTGACTTTTAATAATATACTTAGGTAATGTCGTCGTTCAAATGTATGCGATGCCCTCGTATACTTTTGATCGAAAGATTTCAGTACACATGAAAAAAAATTGCACAATAAAATGTGTCGTAATTCTGGCAGTGGCGGTTGGCTCTCTAAAGTATCTCGAAGCCTAAGACTGTTGATTTCTAGCCTTAGAAAATCGTTGTAGAAATAACTTTGATGAAATATTGTTGATGCACAGGTTAACGCGCATGAGCATTCGAATTCCCGTAATTTCCACTTTAGTCCGCACTTACCCTCGCGCCGCTGGGCCACCACGACCGATAAAAACTGGGACCTCACCAGCGCTATTTTTATCTGAAAATAAGCCATGGTTTCTCGTCGTCGAACCCGAGACTCTTTATTAGCAATGTTGTGACTAAATTGAACGTTTCAAGTCTCCACTAGCCAGAGACTTGGCTTTACAGATCTCTACTGTAGGCATATGATTTGAAATTTAAGGCTTCTTCAAATATATTTAATCAAGTTACAATAGCTAGTTCGTCCAAAAATGGATAAAATATTTTAAAAATTCAAAATCGTTCTGTGAAAAATTGTGATTTTCCTACGTTTAAATTGGCAATAAAATATATAATAATTTAAAATCCCAATATTAACACATTCTACAAAAATGAGTATCCGGTTTTTCAATTTAAATGATTTAAATCTTCGAGTGAATATTAAATTGAAAATCTGTAAGAGTGACTTTTAATGGACAGCCCGTGCAGTTAGATCAGACCCAATAAAGTATTCAGCTACGACCTCACCGTAATCCTATGTTTCTATTCTTTTATATGACATAACGCAGCGTTAAATCCCATCAATAAATGATTTTAAGATTATCAAGAAAGAAATGCTCAACATTTGTTGAGGATGAGTCTAAATCTGGCCGTGAGGGCATCAGGGCGCGTCTCGCTGCTTCCCTTCATGTTCCACATCGTGAATGTTTTATTTCGTGATCCTGTCTAGGAACATTACATAAAATATTTCTTCAGACGCACAGAAAAAACAACTATTTTTTTAAAGAATTTCTCTCAGAGTGAACTCTTTATGTAAAAAAGGAAATAAAATATATAACAATGGTGGGACCTTACTGTGCGAGTGCGAGTTGGTAATTTGAAGTTTGGAATCAACTGACCACCGCTCCCGCTCCAACCCATGCTTGCAAATACTAAAATTAGGATTAAAATACAAATACAACTTAAAATTTTATTGGCGTTATAGGAAGAATGAACCGCACTTTATGAAAGTAAATGAATCAAAGATTGATCACTAATGTACATTGCTCACACAGGTATGAACATTTTTACACCAACTGGATCTGGTAAAATACCTCGGTTTTAGAGATTTCGTCCAGTGACTCGATTTCTGGCATCTGTATGATAGCTATTTCATTCTTCCTCGTTTATGCTAGCCCTGCTTCCAGCATCTCTGTTTTTAACATTTACAAGACAGATATTCCGTACATTATCATTCATGTTGGCTCTTCCCTCATTGCTTCGATTTCTGGTGTTCACAAGGTACTAAACGCATGGCATACGCTCCTCTCTTCCCCACTCAGACCACTTCTAGTTTATCTATCGCTGGCTCTATCTTCCACAGAAACATTTTCTCTCTCTTTTGCTGTCATGTTTCTTCTTCTCTGTTGCATTCCTTTTTAGTTTCGGTTCAGAGTGTTCGTTTTTTTTATCTCTTAAACACTCCCGTCAACATCTTCGTCTTTCTTGATTTGCGGCTCTTCTTACGATGCTTCTGTCCATTTCATGTGGGTTCAGCCGATTCTGATTTATTAGATTTAAAACGTTTAGATGCTCTTACTTTGAAAGCTCCCATTTAATGTGAAAAACTGTGACTGATACATTTTCCAACCGTACTCTGGATACGGATATAAACTTGAATTTATTATTGATTTTGTGTGCTGCAAGGTTTTCCCCTCTAATTATTGAAGAGCGAGAAACGCGGAAAAGAAGGAAACTATTACTTAAACCAATATTAAATTTATAGCCAATGAGTAAATATGTTTTGATCTTTCCTTACTATTAGTTGTATAAGGTGGTGTCAAAAAAAGGTGAGTCCAGCACTGTGTGAGTGTGTCCGTCCAGCACTGTGTGAGTGTGTCTGTCCAGCACTGTGTGAGTGTGTCTGTCCAGCACTGTGTGCGTGTGCCGTCCAGCCCTGTGTGCGTGTGCCGTCCAGCACTGTGTGCGTGTGCCGTCCAGCACTGCCTGAGTGACCCTGACTCAACAGCGTATTCTGGCACCCAGCATTAACATTGGACTGCTGGACTGCCCCAGTCATCCCTCAGGATCCTCAGACTCAGGACAACATTGACCGAAGAGGCCTCAGTTGAACGCTATAAAAGTTTGGAAAGATGGACATGAAATCTGTAGTTTTTTTTCTGGTATTTTCAGTTGAGCATCACTCATTATTCAATTAGTATTATCAACACAAGTGATCTAGCTTTTGGCCATTGCATCACAGAAACACAGAAACTGAGAATGATAGGTTAACTTCTTTTTACTTTAATTTAAGTGTATGACCTATCAAACTGAGTTCACCCAGAAAGAAAGTGAAATATTAGAATAAAATGTAAGTTCATCTTGTGATGCTCGATATCCCTACCATGGAAAACAGTGCATATCAGCGCATCATTTTTGACTGCAATATGAACCCTGTACAACTGACCTCCGGCAGAATGCGTTTACATAACACACCCTGGCGTCCCCAGCGTCCCCACTGCAGTATACTAGCGTGCGTTCGCTGCAGCCTCGGGATGGTACAGACTGTCCAGCTGATGGCCGGAGAAAGGCCCAATTTGGCAGCAGTCGAGAGAGATGCACACAAATTTACATGCCGCAGTCCCAGAGGCAGACTCGAGAAAGAGAGGTATCAGGAACCTTCCGACTGGACTCAGCCCTGCTCGTCTAGTCTTAGGGTGAAAAACGCACCTCGAGGCCTCCCACTTCGATGGCTGCAGACGCAAGTCGTCTTTCTCAATTTTCTGCGGCAATGAAACGAGTCCAAAGACTTGGAAAGCTGTAAAAACTTCCATTTGGAAGTAGTCCATAGATAGGGAAAGACTTTAGAGCTGAAGATGTTCATTCGAATTCAAAATCAGTTTTCAGATTTTATACGTATGCGAAGTACAGAATTCACGCACATTATGGCATTCATGATACAACAACTGTACGTCGTTAATTGAATTCTAATCTGGTTATCCTCAAACTTTAAAGCATACGTAGGTTGAATAAGGTTCAAAACCTTAAAAGCATATCCATCCTCAAGTAAGAAAACTTTATTAATGCATGGTATTATTCATCGAAGTTTATCTCGTCGAGTTTTTTGATGTATAAAATTACAGGGATTCTTTTTTATCTAAGATGACTCCCTAAACGCAAGCTTTAGTTCCTCAGCCTTTAATCAATCTGAACCCATGGTTCCTCAAGCAAGAACTTCGTCAAATATGCTTTAAAATTTTCAGCTCACATTTTTAGGATCAGAACTTTATTGAATCGAAACAAAATGGCTTCTGCTACTTTTTGCGCCGATGTATGAGGTGGTATCAAAAGTTTCGAGACCAGCTGTGTCATCCTGCAGTGAACACTGACTGGTAGCTGCGCAGTCTGTGTTATTATGACTAGGTGAGTTATCCCATTTGCGATTCCAGAATGAACTTCAAGCTTGGACTAAGAGCGAACGAGAAGTTTTGCGTGAAACGAGGTAAATCTGCCGCCGTACTCCAGTACAAGATGCAGCAAGTTGATGCTGCCATGAGTCGTGCGAGGTGTTTGAGTGGTATGGGCGCTTCAAGAGCAGAAAAAAATTACTGGAAGACGACAAGAGATCAGGAAGGCCTTCAAACGGCTGAATGCCGGAAAACGTAGAAACCTTTCAGAAATTTGTGCATGGCATGAGGATCATCGGAGGATAATCCACAACGTTGCTTCCGTTGTCAAAATGTCACGGTTCAGTGTAATCAACCCTCACTTGCAATTTGAACATGCACAGTGTAGCTGCCAAATTCGTACCCAGAATACTGACCCAGCAGCAGAAGAAACATCAGGTTGAAATCTGATAAGAATTCCATTAGCCTGCCGTGGAAGACTTGTTCTTCATGTTGAGGACCATTTAAGGTAACGAAACTAGATTACAAGTATATGCATTCACAATATGACCCTAAGGTGAACCAATTCTTCTCAGTGGAAGAGCCCATTATCTCCCCAATTGAAAAAAATGAGGTAGGTCCTAGATTCAACCGAGCACATGCTCATAGTCTTTTCGATATTGGCGGCATTGTGCATCGAGAATTCGTCCCAAAAAGTGAGATCGTCAACAGGGAGTTCTACGATCAGGTTTTAACACGGCTAAATGAGGATGTTCGACAAAAGCGACCAGATTTTCGTCGCTCGTAGAACTGGATGATCCACGACGACAATGTACTCCGTCACCGTTCTCTCCTCACACATGAGTTTCTCGCTAGACACAACGTTATTTCAGTTCTGCTCAAGTCACACTCTTCAGATTTCAGTCCTTCTTTCTTTGTCTTCTTCCCTCTGTTAAAAATGAAGCTTGGAAGTTACGGTTTTGATACAGTTACGGAGATCCAAAGCAAATCCCAGAAAGTGCTCGACCTATTTCAAGATGGGAACTTCCAGTACACGTTCCGGAAGAGACAAGAAGGCTGGAAACTCGGTAATGCTGTACAATGGGGCTGCTTTGAAGATACCAGTGGGTGAAAACGTACACTGCCTGACCAAAAAGGAAAACGCATGATTGAAAAGTTTACGAGTAAGCAATTGGTCAACCATCAAATTAAATTACAGCTTACACTCTACCTTCCATTGATTACATGAATTCCTGAATCTTTTGTTGCTCTAATCTTGACTAAAATTGAAGTAAACTTTCCTAAAGGTGTTCAATATTGAAGGGAGAAGGGATGAGGCACCCAGGTCCCTCTCAAGCTCATCCTATTAGTTCTCAGTGGGGTTCAGATCTGGAGATTATAGGGGGCCAATCCATGAGCAAAAATTATTTTTCGTGCGCAGAAAACCATTCTCAGATAACTTTGGCCTTGTGAATGTGAACATTTCCGTCCTGAGGCACTTATCATCCGAAAAACGTAAGTCCGTTGGAGGGTGAACGTGTTCATCAAGAACTTGCGAGTAGTCCTGTGACTTCAATTTGTAACTGCAAAAAATTACACATCCGAGTCCGGCACAAAAAAATCAGCCCTCAAAGCATCACACAGCTTTTGTATACCCGCACGGTGAGGAGGATGAAAGGAGGGCATGGAGGGGTGCGACTTTTCTTCGGCAACGCAGTGTAGATACGAGTAATAAAGTAGTTTCTTGTCAAACTTTCTGATACCACCTCGTATATATTCTTAAACGCGAAAAAGTGTGTTTTCAAGTCTAAATTTATGCTGAAATTTTGAAAGACGGTACAAATAAAATCTAGACATAAATAAAGATCAAATAGCTGTGGGGTCCATATTACGAAATTTTTGGCGAGATCGGAATATTCGACACCTAATTAACTCTAGTGCCGACATCTAATCAGCAATATTTTTTCCCCTTATTTCATTTCAGAATTGTTGCAGTACTAATTTATTTTAGTAACGTAACTGAGTAAACCGTATCTTGGTTTCCTAGCACATTTTCCTCCTGATGAGTGTGGGATCGAACTATTTTCAGAAAATTATTTTGTTCGTTCTCTTCCATGAGCACAGCTACTAATTATAAACCAAACCAACAACCAAGCCTCGGCGACGTCGCACCTAAATCGGATGACAGCCCGCAAAAAACATGAGTGGGTATAAGCCATTCACCAGACGTTGTAAAATAAAACTCCTCTGATGTTTTGACTTAATATTAAAATGGAAAAAATTATCGGAAATGCATTTAACTTTTAAGTTTAATAAAGGCTTTCCGCTGCTTCATACTTGTAAATCTGTGTGACGATGTTTTTTTTCCATTCCTAGAAATACGGTCGGTCTTTGGTAAACAGCTCAGCTCTAACTGGTCTACGGCAAGATTTTCGTTAGAGTTGTTAGCAATAGTGATAACAACCGAGATCAACAATCTAGATTTAGAGCTATGTTAACAGTCGGAGATAAACAGTGTTCGCAGCGTGGGCAGCAATGGTAATGGCCAAGTCAACTCCCAGGTGCAAAAGTAGTAGTAATTTTATCTCATTTTACCCGGTTGATAACTCAACATTCTATCTAGTCTACCTGGTCAACGATAAGTTTTAAATTTCGATACTTTAAAGGGATGTGTTCATGCAACGAGCGAACGTTTCAACTTTAATGTTATTACTCACATTTCCATGTAAATATCATCATGTGAAATGCATTAAACAGATGTGAAAAAATTGAGATGTGAACAAGACGCTATTCATAAATCAAGGTAATATAGTCTTATTTCATCAATAAGTGTTTAAGGGTGAATGCCTATCAGAGTCAATTTCCAAGTTGATCTCGTTCCTGATAACACGTAAAAAAATTATTTGAAAGTGCATTAACAATTGTTCATACTAATATTTATAGACAGCTTAAAAAGTTTCTGAGAAGGAAGCAGAGCAAAAGGAAAAATAAACCAACCATTCAGCGACTCACATCCTGAGAGCTATCGAAATCTCAATTCCTGCGTTCAGTGCGCACGACGCAGCTTGTGAAGTACATGTAGATAACAGTAAATCGCAAACAATTAACTTCTCAAAACTGAAACAAAAACATATGTGATAGATCAACTAATTTTTCCAGGAAATATAGATGCAGAACAAGTTCATGTCCGAATAGGAAAAGCGTTTTGAAGATGTTTCGACCGCCTACTAATCCAACTCGTATAAATATTTGAGAAATGTTAATTCTGGGGTGCGAGCTTTCTGTGAAACAGCATGCGCTTGAAATTAAAATAGAAGATAACACCACTTTACGCAGGGAGTAAAAAAGAAAAATGTTGTCTAACCAATTATTTCCTCTTTTGCGAAAATATCCGTCAACAATACATTCGGTAAGACATTTGCCGTTTGATGAGTGTTGAGTATAGTCTAAAAGGAATGATGATAAAGCTACTATGCACTGAGTATTCGTAAAATGATTATTAAAAAATATCAATAGCACCCATCCTGTCAGCATCGATGTTGACAACGCTTTTGATACGCTCTCTCAACAAGGAGTTGAGCCCATATTCCATACCCTCGTGTGAGTTTTAATATGGTGCACTGAACCCTGTTACACCAGCTTACTTTTTCGTGGTTTTAAATTTGTTGTACAGTTGAGGAAGCATATAGCTATCATTGACTCGTTCTACAATTTTTTTTTTACGTAATCTTGCCTTCAGAACTTTTACAGACTGAAGCCTGTGTAAAATTTAGCTATGATGAAGCGCTGTGCTTGGAAACAATGGTTGATCAAGGTTCCATTTCAACAAGTTTCAGCTCGACACTCAAACCTACTAGCTACGAGAAAGGTGAGAGATGAACGTTCTAAAGAAACGAAAAAGGAAGTGTGCGTTAAGTTGTGTTATATGTTCTCAGTATAAGTTCAATTCATGTGTACTCTACAACTAATAATCTTATTACAGAATGCATCGAATTATCATTGGGGAAAGAAGCTGTTTTTCGATGAACGTATCCAGTTTTTTTCTACAATTCATTATAATTGAGAATAAAAACAATCTAAAACAATCTAAAATCAAACTAATTCGTTTAGTACAAATCGTTATCATCGTAGAGACTAACTCAACCTCAATCTTGGTACTGAATCCCTTAGATAATCAAGTGTTGTCTGAGCCAATTACGCGTTGCAAGTTCATAACAGAGTTCCATAGCAAGTCCCTCTGAGGGCATCTGGGATCTAAGGCGACCATTGGTGACCCGCTAGCGACTTGCTAACAGTTTGTGGGCTTAGGGGGAGTCTGGAGTGGGCCGATAAGCGGCGTATCGCCCCGTAGAGTTAAGGCGCTCAGGTGCCTTTTGTTTGAAGCTCGGCAATCTGCGCAGGCCTGGTAGAGAGGCTGTGGGCCACGTCACAAAGGAGCAAACGCCTTCGCTTCAGGCGCTGAAATTGGCTTCATTTGGGCTTCAGAACAATATATTTCATCATAATTGACAATGCAGTTATTATTCTCGTGGATTGAGAAGTTCCAGACGTTGAATATAGTACTGATTAATTATAATAAGTGATCCATTATGTTACTTTATTATCTACCGTGAACACAGTTGCGGTCTAGAAAATTTGTGTCAATGCCATATCATATAATTAGGAAAATATATGGATCATATTGATATTTGTTGTGTTCTTTTTATGATGTTTTCCGTTCATCCTACGTCAAAACTATCATCTTTTCACCATTGATTTTGAATGAGTCCCGAAAAAGGAGGAGTTTACAGGCGGGTTTGAAAGTTGAAAAAATAATTTCAAAAAAATTTCTACCATGTTTCTTTAATAAGTATTATCATTATCACTATTTTATTTTTATTTCCTGCATTATAATTTCACTATTGGAATCATCCTTCCTATCTTATTGCCCTTAAAAATTAGCAATATGAAGGTGTTTACATAACACAAGATATTCGCCTAACTAAAATATTTGATCGTCAAACATCGCTATCTTGGTGCCTAAGGTCAGTTCGAGATGACTGGCGAGCCCAAATGCTGTCCGTGAATGCATGGAGAGAGACGACTCCAAGTTTGACTATGTGACGGACTTTTGCAAATTGTCCCTTCTGTTAGGTATATATGTGTTCTCGAGATGGTCAACATAATATTGACATCCTATGAACATCACAACATACTTACTGCATTGTATTGTTTTTAATACGCGCTTTGGATATCAAAAGCATACCTACGTTTACCATCTATTATCAAAGCCCATTTATTTGATAATTCAGTTCATCAATATTATGATTTCTCAAAAGTAGCATAAAAACACAAGAACATTTACAACGATTTTGACTTCGGAAGAAGAAAAACTATCCACGGTATGCTCATGTAGGCACTCGAAAAAAAAACGTTCGAATTCTATAACGCGTCTTAAGCGTCTTCTGTGATGAAAACATAAACAAAAAACCGTAAAATGGTATAAAAGAAAGAGGAAAGTGATTGAGCATTGTTGTCGAATGACAAGAAACACCAATTAATAAAATCGAGTATCAAATAAAGGCATCTGTGAGTTACGGGACGTCATAACAGGATGCCCACCTGATCAACATTAACGCGAATTAGGAACTTCACAAGGCTGCTATCTCAAGGAATGGGTGAAATTTTAAAATCAGTTTTGATTGAATACTAATTTAAGCTGCGAAGGAATGATGTTTGAACTCGGACTACTGAGTAATTGATTAATATTATATGGGTGATCATTTACTTAGTATTGTCAAGAAAAGCATGTGTTCTTTCCTAGTTTATGATAATTTTTTGGCGTGATCATGATATTTCTCTGTAACTATATGAGGCTATTCTTCCCCTCAAGGACCAAATTACTGACGTCACGTACATCTGTATGATCAACGATGAGGCCTACAATGACCAGCATTATGGCACCTTAACACTCACATTCACAGAGAATAATATTCTCATCCTCACTGCCAAAAGTTTAATCTTAGTTCGAAGAGCATCGAGAATTCATGACACATCTTCTTGAAGCAGCGCAAATGAAGAACCTCAATATAATTGAGCTATGATGCAGAGTGATGGAGCTGAGACTAAGAGGCTGGCTCCTTCAATCCCGCCATCATTGTTGAAGAAACTGACTGCACGATGCGTAAGAAAAAGGCTCCGACCATTATTCCACATGAAACTATTCAGGTAACATACTAATTCATTCTACCAGCAATTAGTGTACCACAAAGGAAATTTCAAGCCGATCATATTAATAAATCTTTATTGCGTCTGTTTTTACGTCATCGAACCTCTAGCTGTGAAGAAAATGACTATCATTGGCAATTAATTACATAATACTACTATAGCCAACGTCAATCGGGTGACTATCAATCGTCCATAGAAATTAAACAGCAACTCTAAAACCAGATTAAAGCTGGAAGTCCTCGAAATTCTTCCCGATTCCAAACAGGTGGGCACAAAAAATCAATTTAATGGCCTACGGTGCAGTAGGAGCCATCGTTGTTTAGTAAATGACATTATTTGTATTGTGGCGTTGCGTAACTAGAACTTACAAACACTAATAGCAAAATTAGTAACTAATTGATGAGTTAGCTATTCTTGGTTTAAATTAAAATCAACAGATTGAAAAGAGCATATTCTTGGATTGACCTGCAACCAAACGCACCTGAAGTCAAGCTGGGAAAACATGTAATTGAAAAACTTCAAAAATTGAAGTCCAATTGGTCAAGCAAAGGTATAAAGCAAAATAGTAAAAAAGTAATTGTTTAGTTGACGCAAACAACTTTGATCGTTAGGCAAGGACTTTGATTAAGAAATATTTTCCGATAAAACGTGCATCAAAGCAAAAGTAGTGGAGCAAGATCTTGATGGGGCAATAGTTTTTAGATGATTTCAAGAAGAAAATACGATTTAGACACGTTTGTATATTAACGTTTGAAGAAAAATCTCATCGGATGAAACGAATCTCATATGAAATGTAATTCTACAATAAAAAAAATAGGGGAATAATTTTTGGATTTTGGTCGTACTTAGAACCACTGTCGTCACCAATAAGGAGCTTGACATTGTGGAGGAGCACATTTTATGGTCATTTGAAAAGATAAACTTGCTGGAAAGAACTCTTGTACAGGTGGGCCACGTAGACTGGACTGTAGTTGTAGATGAGGTACGACTCGAGGTCGTTTTCAGACGTGAAGGTGTTGTTGTTGCGCCGCGCTGTCAAAATATTCGAAATGACCCGAATTACAACGCTAGGCCGATATTTAGTGCTCAAAATTTTTGTACATATAATAGAGCTTTCTAGTGATATCAACCCTTAACTTCAGTATCTGAGAAACTGGAAAAATGTGCATTCATTTATATGCATGGAAAAAAGAAGAGATTTTAAAAGTACAATATAAGGAATAAAATGAGCAAACTGTAGAGTCCCAATACTTTTTGCCTGAAGTTAAGTCGAGTCGAACAAGCACTGTCGTTCGAAAGAGGTTTGTCCCGTGAATCAATTTACTTTCTAACGCTTTTCCATCGTAGGTAAAAGTGGATTCTAAAATCTTGTCTTGTCTAATACAGGATGGTTTGAACTGAGTGCATGTTTATATCTAGTTCGAACTCTTTGAAATTAATTATTAACTGGTAATTATTTTGTTTCTGAGAATAATAATAATAAAATGACTAATTCTATTGAATAATAATAAAATCATTTTTTATTAATTATAATTTCATCATTATTTGTTTCAATTACTTGGAATAGGAGGGTGAAAAAAGAAGAACAGGGGCGATTTCAATCTGAAGCAGTGCGTATGGCCCCCAATATCCTAGCATGATTGCACAAACAGCAAACTATCTTACCCTGAAATTAATTTGAGGATTTTTGTGGGTTATTGGAAATTATAGCAAAGAAAATTATAATTTATCTCCTCTATCCTCAATATTTTAAGAACCCATCATTAATTCCTGACGATTTAGCAAAATAGCATTTATAATATTATAGTATTTGAATATTGAAATCAGTTTAGAGCTACAGTAATATTAGTGCTAGGTTTGCTCGAACAATTTAGGCAATATTCATTAGTTCCTAAATTAATAATTTATTAATTTATTTATTCCATTACCCCTCTTCGACTGCAATTGATATAAACTGAAAAGCAGTTGGGGAGGGTTAATTTATACGTGAGAAAATATTACCATGAAGAAATCGTAAGCCTTGTCATGAAACTATCGACCTCAACGGAAAGAGTAACAGCAAGGGAAAAAATATCTCTTGACAATACGACTGCAGAACAAGACAGCAGAGTTACGTTAGTGTAAGTCCGGATTGACTTTACGAAGTTAATGTTTAGGTCTGCTTCTCTTAAAACTACAATTGTCTAAGAATGGTATCGAAGACCGAATATAAGGAGTTGAGAATTCTTTTACTTAACTTTGGCAATGTCAAATGCGACAAGTGCCGTGTGCTGTAGTGTTTTCATCTGAGTAACATTGTATTTAGGCTTCCTGTACAGTTTTCAAGCCACAGTTTCGCTGACTGTATCTAAAAATAACACTGCCCCATATAATAGCGGCGATAGTGCATTCAGATATGAATCTATGCTAAAAATGATCGAAATTTGAAGTACCCCTGCAGCAAAGACACGATTTAGCAAATATTTGGATATTTTGAGGAACCTTGCTAAGAATAATTCTGAAAATCTTCGAGCTAGATTTTAAGCCAACTTTCGCGTGATATATTGTATTCGAAACATCAACCACTTAAATATCAACTGTCATTAGAAACTTAAAATGGTGAAAATAAAAAATCAGTATCATCCTTACTTTCGAAAGGCCTTGAAACAGACCGCCATGTTCATTTTTGAAGAGGATTATTTTAGTACTTCATCATTTGAATGTCATTCTCCACATTATCAGCATGTCAAATATTTCTATTTCACGATAGCTTTATAAATGATAGAATCTCTCAGACAGTGGATAAAATACAGAAGAACGAAATCGAATGGAGTTCTATATATTGGTTAATTTGAAATAGTTTTAGAATGTTTGCAAAGACGTTTTGGAATGTTTACAATGTGTTTTCATTCTGAAAATATTACGCTTCTCATACCATGCACCTGTGCCTAACTTATGGGGGGCTAATTTATGAAGCATTCTCAAGATAATAGGTTCAGATTCTATAATACACTTGAAATTAATCAATCAAATGTCCTTGAATACCTTGCTGAACGAGGACTTTGGCGATGTATCTTTCGAGGTCTACGGCGTTGGGTGAGTGAGGGATGTTGAAATCAATGCGCCACTCATACGAGTTCTTCTCCGGGTGCCACTGGGTGCCGAAAATGGGGTACTCTTTGTGCTCTATTGTGGACACGTACTGCAAACCCTCGTCATCTGTGTTCACTGACGACGCGTAAAAGTTCTCACTGACTCTCAGCTTCTGGAAGCTCTGCAAAATGAAATGTAGCTACGTAAAGCGTTCACTCCGGCACAGATGTGAAAATTATAGTTGGATGAGTTATAAATCACGGCCATGGAAATAGTTTGAATACTCAAATGACCGCAATAACGAATTTTAACAACGTACACTATGGATGACTATTTGTACGAAGAGTCGGCTACTCCGATCGATTTTGAAAGAGTTTATTAATGTAGAAAACACATTTTTACCTATCTTTGTACAGTTTATCACACATATGTTTTCAGAGGGAACGAATGAAAAATATGTACCAGTTCTCTTGCCTAGAATCAGAATGTAGTAATTTGCAGGGAACAAGCATACACAATGCAGTAATTCTGACAATAAAATTTGTGTGACAAAAGTATCATGATTATCAGTTTTATGCACAAATACATTGACTGCACTCTATAATTACGTGAAATTTTATAAAAACTCATTTACTTTGCTTCAACCAATGCTATTTCTTTAACTTCGCCCAAGCTACACACCCTGCGCTGCGTGTTTGTGTTAGGCATGTAGAATGAAGGCAGCGCCTCGATTACAAGAGTGAACGTGCATCCCCATCTCATAAGGTTACTGCTGAGTAACAGTTCAATGGTTTTCTAGCGTAGCTTTTATATTTTTGATGTAATGCGTGCATTGGGAGCCAAGCTACATCGCAAAAAGTTATTGTACTTTATCGTATCTTTATCATTAGTATCCTATTAATAGCACGATTATGTGGAACATGGAAATTAGTGTTCGTTACTCAAACCCGAAAATCAACTTAATTACCCTCTTGAGCTATTACGACTATGTTGAGGTATATTACAGTAAAATCTGCGCTAAAAGAAGCAATAGGCTGTCGATATTGTATGATGAATCGAATAATTTGAGTCGGACGCACCTCAGGCGTGACGCACTCTCTGTGGAAGTTGGCGGTGATGTTCTCTGTCTGCACAGCGTCCCTGAGGGCAGCAGGTGCATCGCGCCATACCTGCGAGTCCTGCCAGCCTGTGACGTGGTACAACGGAATAATATTTTAAAAAAATTAGCTGCAAGAATGAGGCGAGTGGTTTATCCTGGAGTTTGTACGAAAAATTTCTGGCTGTTAGCCACTAATCACACTCAGACACTAAAGTATAAGCAAAGTATGAAGAATAAGGCGTGTATGCAAGAGAGCTACCTACGTACATTATGAACAACAGCGTGCTATAACTACTGCTCCTAAAGCTGCGACAAGAAAACAGGCGAAGCAAATGTAGTACAAGCTCAAAAAAAAATTCCGTGTACACATCGAGCGCTAAATATTTGCTGGAATTTAAAGAAAACGAAAAGCATCGCAAAAACACAGTATTTTTATCCTCCTCCTTAGTTCTAACAATAGCCCCCAACCTTCACAACGGTACACAAGTTTGAAATCGTGGGTGGATTAGTTTTCCCCTCGCCATGAAATTAGTCCTTCCCGACCCAAAAGAGTCTTATTTCCTACCAATTTCTGTCCCTGATCTCACCCGGGAGGAAGACCAGAGGGTCAGCTCTGTTGCTTGCAGAGCATCTCGTCAAAGGCCTCCTTCTGCCGGCGGCGAGGTACACCAGCATCTCGAAGCCTAGGCAGGTCCCCCACAGAGGCATCGGTTGCCCCCTGGCATTCGCAGCCATCACGATCTGAGGAGCGAAGAGTTTAATTTATGTGTGATAGGCTATTAGTACTAAGCTCTCAACCTGGGAATAAGGCTGTGTGAAATAACAGACGGGAAGATATCAGATCGCTTTCCAGGAGAGTCTGAAATGACTGATTGTGGACTTGTAATATCTATCGAATTCGATCCAAGAGAATACCTGTTTTAAGGGGCGCCTAAATATCCTATTTGCCACTTCGTAAAACGATAAACACTGAGAAGACGATGAGTATCAACTTTAACACGAGAATGCAACCGCAGGTTAGCCATATGAGCGAAAGCGAAACATATCGTGACTTAAAATCAATCGCTCTGACTGCGTTGAAAACTGCGCAGTATTCACTATTCCTTAAACATCAGTTTTGTAATATCGTTCCCGTACACGATATACAGTTTACAGTTTAGATGTTAATCGACCAAAATATCACTGAAAAAAAAATTACTCAGATACACTGCGGATTTCATTGCTCGGCTGTCAGAGCATAGCATTGCGCTGCAGCAGCTCGTAAGGGCACAGCACGCTCACGCTCAGACCTGGTAGAGGGCGTCTCCTGCCGCTCCGTAGCCGCTCGAGTTCGTGATGCTGGCCGAGCCTCCAGGAAATAGCACACTGAGCGAGAAAATGATGTCAGTAACGTCAGATTTTTGAGGAACATTCAGCCTGTAGTTATTGAAGTTTATCATACAAAATTATAGGAGTAGTGGTTTCAGTTTTAATATAGAAACATTTCCACGGTATGCGTGATAAATTTTTAGATGCAGGAGGAAAGTTTAGTCAGATTTAAATATGATCATACCCTCAGAATTGAAATTATTGGTCTATGACGCTAAAATACAACATTAGCCGATTATATCAAAAGTACTCAATTCATGTGGGGAGGATATCCGATAAATTACAGTTTAGATGAATAGATTAAGCAACGCATGATTTGGGTATTGCAATGTTATTTATTTATAGGACCATTGCAGGATTTGGCGCTTCTTCTAATCGGAGAAGCATTTGATCAAAAAGTGAGTAACTAATTTTGGAGAATACAAAAGACTCATGAAGCACCATTGCTGAGAGTAACACTAATATTAACCCTGATGATAATAATAATGAAGTGCTCTCCCAAGTACGCCCCGTCCCCTCACCCGTTCAGGGAGCTGCCGAGTGCCTCGTAGTAATTCCGAGCTCGGTTGATCCTGGAAAGAAATGTCAAAAATCCCCGTGATATTTGCTGAGCAGCGTTTTCATTAAAAAGATGGCTGAAAACTTATTATAAATAGATATACTGTACGTGTAAAAATATTTTACTTTATATATTTTATGTCTACGAATATTTATATTTTACAAATAAATTTTTTGTGCGTTACGTGAGGGAGAGTTTATATTTTAATTAATAAAATGTATAAGGTTTTCGGACTAAAAGTTGGTCAACTGGAATCAATATGAAGTAGGCCCTCCACGAGCACGAATAATGGTGACAATTCTGCACGACATCGAGCCTGCAACTGTCCTAATGTACACCTGGTCGATTTTAAATCACTCATGCATTAATTCATTATGTACACCTGGTTGATTTTAAAACACTCATGCATTAATTCATCTTGCAATGCACCACAGTAGGTGGACGATCTTCTCGACCTCTAACTTTTCGTTTAAGGTGGTCCCACAAATTTCCTATAGGGTTCATACCTGGGCACTTAGCTGGCCAATCTAAATGTCTGTCATATCCTGATTGACTGCCTCCTCAATCGCTGGCAGGTCGAGCCCGATGCACCTGGCAGTTTAGATCCCGACAGGCCTTTTTTCATTCAGGCCTTTTCATTCAGATGTTTGGCAAAGGGCAAAACTTGGTTATCTAGCAGCTCAATGTAACCATGTTAGTTCAGTTTGATGGATACCTAAACAAAAAGGTCCACTTTTGTATATGTGAAACAGGTCCAGAATTTGATAGACCTCCTCCTTCATGACAGATCCTAGAAAAACAATTGGTGACTAATTTTTTGTTCGAAGAGCCTATATGTATATGTACGGTGCTTTAAAATATGTCAATATACATTATATGACATATGGAGATGTTGTAGAAGAGCTTAAAAGTGTTTGGTAAAAATATGATTTTCACGTGATATTTTTTAACAGATAAAAGTAATACATTCTCAGTAAGTATGACTGATAATAAGAATTTGACTTAAGCCATTAAAACTGAGATATCATAAGACAGTGGTCTTGCAACTAATCGGTTATATAAAAAGTATATTGTAGCAAAGTGAGCTCCCCAAAATATTATACCAATTTGAAGAATCCTAAGAAAATATCATGAATAGGAAGGTATGCATTCGGCGAGTTGACATTCCTATCAGCCTTCTTGTACTTTAATTCTCTCGGCACTAACTTATCCTCCTGAATTGACTAAGTTTTGCGTATACGGTCAGAATGCTACGGTAGTTAATTGAAACCTAAAACAGATTCGAAATATCCGATATATGTACGTCCGTGAGCTGCACAATAAATCGTAATCCTTCAGCCTTTGCATCGTCGTGTATTTAGTAGCTATGTTCTCCTGAATGAATTCGTTTTCAGGTAAATGTACCACACCCTTTATGGCTGCAGCTTTGAACTCGTACACATTACACAGAGTTTGCATCACGTTCTGAATGACGAGATTGTGCTGGTTTTCCAGTCTGTCCATGACCAATCCCAAATATGGATCGAGAAGGCAAAAAAGTTTCGCTAGTTGGGCTGCGCTCAAACTTCTGTGCATACTTTCATCACCCGGTAAAAAATATGTGTGCTATAATTCGCGAGATATGCTAGCATCATCACGTGATCATTTCTATTAAAGTTTTATTACGAAGGATTCATACAAAGGGTTGAATAGTATGAAAAGAAAAATTTTTGAAGACTTCTTCTAGGGCAGCCCTGGACTCATGGGAGACGTATTTAAATGAAGGCGTTGATTAAGGCTCTTGTTTTATCGCGTATGATATTATCCAAAGGGTAGGTCTTAAAAATTTTCCATTTCCTCCTGCAATTTAAACTTTAGCTTCAAACTCTGAAGATATCTTGGCGCTTACTCGGAAACAATTCCTTTCAGTTACCCGCTTAAATATTTCGTAGAAAATATTCGCAATCGATCATCGCAAGATATTATTCTACATGGAGCATTACGAACAGGCCCCAAACGTTGTCGATATATGGCAAACGCATACATTTTTTTATTTTTCACAGGTAATATGAATCGAAACTAATTGCCAAATTTGACGGTTGAACTGTTAGTACAGAAAATGGTGATGATAATGATAAGCCTGAAATAGTTACATTTAAAATATTGGCGCATACCCCATTCTTGGGCAATGTCTCCGAAACGGTATTTCAGGGAGGGAAATTCAATTATCCTTCCAGTTAAATTTTACTCAATAATGAGATAGAGGTAGTAGAGATCTCAAGGGATTCAAGTGAGAATTTTATTAATTCATTCAACTTGCAGAGAAAATTTTAATCCTTCCATTCATAACGCACTGCGTTGTCGGTCAGGGCATTGCTTTGGTCTCTCAAACTGTCGACTCCGTTCATTCTACCCATCAATATCTGCACGCATCTATTTTTATACAGAACACTATGGTGAATAAACTTATTATTTTTCATGCTCCGACATTTACATAGATCAACGTACATGATAGGGACCACCCTTGCTCCCGCACTTTCCACGGTCTTGACGTAGGAGGCGGCGATGTACGAAGAGTAGTTCTGCATGTTGCGCCTGCGCAGGGCGATCTTCAGGCTTTTGGTCGTTTCTTGCGCCAGAATACCTGCGGCACATTGTGGAGTACAAAGGGCTCATGGATTCTAAAGGCACAAAGCAGAGAGACACGGCTTAGAAGGCCGGAAAAATGTATTAAGATACGACCGAGTCAACTGAAGCCAACGAGAACTCATGAGTGGAATCTCCATTGGTTTTTCATAAGATAAATCCACTACCATACGCGCCCTCCCTCCGCCCCTGCCCCTCCGGAATACTTATGCATCTAATTCTCCAACCATTACCGAAGCTATGATCAATATCTAAACTTTGCCATATTTTCATAAATATGTGCCGTATAAGTAATAGCTAAGATCAATTTTTACTTGGACTTTATTCAGATTTATATAACAAGGCAAGTGAGAATCATTTTATTTTAATTTTATTCTCATTTTTTACACATTTCCTGTAATGAAATCCTAGCCCTGAAAATTAATAATTAATAGCAATCCCCGATTTTGAAATTTTGGATTCAAAAGCCAATCGCACAACACTAGTATATTTAAATTGAATTGTCAATTAAGTGATCAGTGACATTTTTTGCGGCAGTTGGCACGTATTTATTTAACGAAACGTTTTCACTCGCTAAATTTGTGTACGTCTGAAATGTGAAAAATATTAGCAATAAGAGATTCTATTTTAGCCAATGTTATGAGCCCCACATAAAATGCCATACCTACTCTACCGTAAAATTGTCTTACCAATTACTGGTCGGAGGTTGAGCGCTTGAGGTTCGGGACCATCGGATGTGGCGGGCGGCGGCGGCGTGGACACGGCAGCAACTTCGTCGCTCTCGACGTGCTTTGCGAACTCCACGTGAAGCTCTTCTCCTCCAGCTTCATCAGGAATAGCTTCACCCATCGCAGGCGTGTATGGGCTATTCCTATCTGCGCTGATTACGAATTTATAGTGGTATTTCGGACCAACACTCAACGCCCATGATGAGCAGTACGCGTGTGTTATGCAGAGTGCTACAGCAAACCAAAAGCTGTTCTGGAATCGTGCCATATCGTGTCAAAATTCCTGCAAAAAGAAAATGTAAAGAATTCCTTGCATACGAAATGGACTCCTTTATAAAAAACACACTGA
This sequence comes from Orchestia grillus, assembly GCA_014899125.1. Classification (NCBI taxonomy): domain Eukaryota; kingdom Metazoa; phylum Arthropoda; class Malacostraca; order Amphipoda; family Talitridae; genus Orchestia; species Orchestia grillus. Next base: position 54,209 of record VOMN01108597.1, on the reverse strand, counting down.
GATCGAAAATTTTTGTCATAATGAAATGTAGTTTATCTAAGCAAACGTTTCAATTTGTTTCTCAAATATAATTTACTAGTAGGCAATCCACGCCAAAAATACCAGGACAAATGATGTTCAATTCTTATGATGCCCTCTTAATTATGGTTACTCTGACATGAAATAATGTTATTTTCAGTATCATTGACTGCTTTCTCTGACAGTCTCACGATTTTCTCCCTTCTAAATCATTAGGCACTTGACAGAAAGTTGGACCTACCAACCAAGCAAGCAAGCAACAAAGCAACAACTGATTATTAGCATATAATGGAATTATTTGAAACCTCTGTTTTGAAGAACAACTACAGATAGGGGGAAATTTTTAGGAAAAGAAGGAAAAGAAACACCTTCAGGACTAGCACGAGAATACCAAATAAGAAAAATGAATTGTGAGTCATCTCACACTAAGATTTGATAGAATGAATGCTCGTTGCTCCTTCGGTTCGAACGAAATGATTTATTGAATTTTTACACATGAGTAGAACACACCAATTTATCGAAATTCAGGAGTACTTCTTTATATGTATATGAAATAAAATCCCTATTTGAAGAGAAGATTATTGTGATTGATGATTATTAGAGAGAAAAAATTTACCATTTTAAGTTCGTATCAGAAATTTCCCGAAAGTTTGTTTTCATAAAATTAGTACGTCTCGCAAGGTCTTTTCACAAAACTACACAATTCCAAGTTCAAGTAACAATCTAGACAAGAGGGACGTTTGATACCTATTAGGCCATGTGGAAACAGATCCTTACACGAAAACAAATGATAACAATGCACAGGCAGCTCTTTTGAAGTCACGTACATTTTAGACCACCATTGAACTTGTGGCACACGAGACGAAAATCCATTCTTTCGAAGTTAACGATAGTCTTTTTCGTTGTACTCGGGCTAAACTAATCTTCACTTTGAGACTCGTCGCCGAAATGGATCTTGTGGTAGTCTATGGAGCACAAACGCACCAAGCGGTGTAATCGCAGCGGAAAAAAACTTGACGCTTGAACCACAAACTCCACAGAAAGTTCAAACTGTGACAGTGAGCTACAGCAACAGGCCTGAGCGAACTGAAAACTGTGTCATTTGGAATAGGTTGAATATCGAATTTGTATCAAGTAAGATTTTATTTCGTGAGTGAGTTTCGAACCTTTGATTCAACATAGGGCTTTATCAGTTATTTCAACATTTTTCTACGGTGATTCGTTTTCAATTAATCATTCTTTTTCAGCCTCCAAACCACCACGATTGTAATGCGTCGCTGCGCTGCAGCACTTAAATGCTGAGAACAACACACTCTCAGCCTGATGAATATTTCGATCATATCAGATCTCTCTGGGACTTCCATTAGGGTTATCAAACTTTAGTGAGACGTTAAACGGAATTTCGAGAACATTCGGTATAACATCTTTCGATCTGCTTACTTTAGATAGCGGGCAGTATACGTATAGCTTAGAACTTTTAAATGTTCGATTCACACATTTTTCTAGTGAATTAACAAACAAGTGCCCCAATACCGCTTTTTATCGAATGAAAAATGATGGAAATACTCATAGACTGGGCAGATGGGTTGTTATTGCAGCTGCAAATACATATAATCAAAATTGAGAGAGTTGTAAAAATTCACGTAAAAATAAAGTTACAGCCACGGACATAGATTTGACTCCTGCCATGCACAAAACATTTTGTCACATGCACAGAACGAAATTTTACACACTTTTGACTTACTAAAAGCGCGTCAAGCACCTTTCAATTGCATCGCAATTACGGCAGAATAAAGAACAGTTGACCGCCTCAAATTATGAGGGTGAGGGCGCTGTTAAACCCAATGAGAAGGGCTGACGTTATGTAAATTGGAGCGTGAGGTGCACTAACGTGCCTCATTGAGCACCTCGTGAGGGCACCGCGTCTTAGAATTACGTCGACAGGTGTCAGCAGGACACGCCTGTCACGTGATCCATTTCCAGGAGAATTTCTTGTAACTCTCGGGTAATATATATTACATTATAGCGATACATTGTAAGTAGTACTCCAATACGTATACACATAAAGGGTATATCGACTCTAAAGCACGATCTAGACAGTTGACGAATCAACTTGTAGTAACAGAACGCTGTCATAAAAGGTTAATCAGAGCAAGGACGAGGAATACAAGGATGAGGAATACAAGGACGAGGAATACAAGGACGAGGAATACAAGGAAGAGGAATACAAGGAAGAGGAATACAGGACGAGGAATACAGGACGAGGAATACAAGGACGAGGAATACAAGGACGAGGAATACAGGATGAGGAATACAAGGACGAGGAATACAAGGGCAAGCACCACGAGGGCCAGAACTCATCCTGTGAGGCATCGGGCAATAATTGGCTCTCATAACAGCGTCCGGCGAAGCGTTTACCTTCAAACTCCATTTGAAGTACAAAAGCACACGGAAGAATAATTGAAGCTTGACTTGCTCAATACGCAAACTATGAAGAATAATTGTACTTATGAATGCCTGTTAAGGAACGCGTTACATAAGAACGCATTTCAAAACACATCAAGTTACGTCAGGGTAAAATTTTCCCTTCTAAACAATAAACTCTGCGTTACGAATACAGGTTGAATACAGGCACTGAGGTTCCAGTAGAGAATAATTAATCTACTGATTAGAGTTTGTAATGTTGTAATCGACCTTGAACTGCTCGACAGCAGAGCGCAGAGGGGCTGGAAATCTGCAGCTCATTGTCGCTTGCCCGCAGCTCGACATTGGTACCACGGCACTGTGAGGCAACGATGCAGTCCTGAATCTTTTAGTTTCGGGTCAATTCATAGGTCTTGTTCTCGTATACTGCGACTCTGTGGAAAATTCTATTGCGTAGTTGTTTAACTTAATTAGGCTTTAACAGTATTTCTCAGTTTAATTCTACATTCTTCATTTTCTTTAATTTACAACTTTTCACAAAAGAGATTCGAGTTTTCACGGATAGTATTCCGATGAATATTCTAGCGATAATGGTTGTTAGGATATTAACAACAAAATTATAAGATTTCAGGTCGAATTTCGAAGAATACAGAGTTGGTCCAAACTCTTTTCAATTCTCTCGTGTATATTACTCGAAAATTTATTTGCTTGGTTTTTCTTCGGTTTTTATCGCACTAATCAAAGATGAACATATTTAATCAAATTTGTCATAAATTTTACCACTTAATGAAAATCTAGAACTTTCTAGAAAGTAATGAGGGATACGAGAGAGGTCAAAATGGTGTCCGAACATAGGCGGTTAGTTTAGGAAATTCTGCAAGAACAGAAGGGCTTCAACGTAAATATCAAGAACAAACAATTTTAGAAAGCAGGAATTATTATTATTTAAAAATTATGTTCTCAAATTGTTGTTATTTTGTGTCTTCCTCTTTTCAAAAATATAGCCTGTGCAATAGGAATATCGCTCGCGGCTCAGATTTGAAACAATCATAGAAGACGAGTTAGGTCCAACTTCGTTTTTTTTTAAGAGCTGCAGCATACAAAAGAGACGCTGGACGGCTGCGAACTGCTTTACCATCAACACCACCCACACTTGATACTATATAAACTTCGATGAAAATCTCAGTCAAATTATTTTCATCGCCCTGTCACTATTATTTTCCGTCTACCCGGATGCCTGTGCGTGATTGGTGCTTACGGCATGAGACTTGGGCAGAAAGCCAAGCAGCGACTGGGAAGGAACGAGTCTTTTACCTCGTTCTTGTCGCTACATTTTATTTTACACTAACTAAAGTTCAAGAAATTTAACCACTCTGAACAACCACTTTTTGAGATTTTCTTTGCCATTTCTTTCCTTGTGAATTTGCCTTGCGAACAAAAATGTGCCTACGCATTTTTCTCTTTTTTCCTGCAGCACACCTGACGTCCACCCACCCACACCAGCTTGAGGGTACCAACAGAGCAGCGCTGGCACCTCGTCCTGAAGTACGTGCTCGTGCACCGGACGTGCAGTGCCGTCTTTGTATGCACTTATAAAGGTTCGTGCACCGGCTTTGTATGCCTGGTCACGGAGATTTCAATTATCAACGCGACTACAATGCTGTGTTTGTATGTAAACTGCTGATACAGAATGACGGAGGAAGGCCCGAACAATTCTATCATATCTGATTATTATATAAAGCAACACAAAGGGATCATGATTCAGCCCTGCTCATTGGAGCAATTTCTTTGTATGCCATATACTACTATTCACTATAAAAACAAATTCAAGTACGAACTTCCTTTCAGTCTTTAAAAACATCCGTTCTTTCTGCCCCGCCCTTCATTTCTTATCACGTCAACTCCGGCGTCACACAGTCTGCTAATGCCTTGAAATGTTTGTGGTCAAAACATCTAAGTGATTCCGCGAGAATGAACTGTACTGAATATTTATCGGGAAAATTTGATAAATAACATGATAAAATATGTACATACGTCATGTACCAGGCTTTGAGAATTTCTAAAATAACGCAAACGGTACACAAGTTGATGCGTGTCTCCGAGTAACTCAGCCGACTAACAATGAATCTATATTTCAAATGCTATTTTCAAGCTTACCGAGTCTGACATGGAAAGATATTAGAGAAATACGAGTAGTTAAAGACTCAAATTGACGAGCGAATGCCATCAAATGTAGGAGTTTTGAAGCGCATTTCAAGTTGGGAGAAAAAGCTATCGGATGAGTCCAAGGATTGGTTTTCAAGCTGCAATCCACGTTTGAAAATTGTTCTGAATACAGAAAGCCTTGATGTCAAATGTCAAGTGTAGTATTCGTACAAGCTTCTTTGCAAGTTCTTTATTTGACCCTGGAGTGATGATTTTTCATGTTATTACCATTTTAGTTTCATATGCGAATAATTTTTATGTGCTGAAGGTTCTGCTTGCATTCTGCATACTGCGGGTTTTGTGAAAATAATTTCTTAAATATTAAAAAAATTATGAACACTCATAAGACCAACAACCAAAAATTTACCCAAAAATAATCGTGTTATTTGGTTTGATGATAACTTCAGCCCACTGATCTTAGGTACAGGAGAGAGGCATGTGAGCAGCTTACTACACGCACCTTTGTGCCAATTCATAGGTAGGTGCACAGTAATCTTACTAAGTACCCCTAGCAACAAATTGCTTCTTAGCTACGTGCCGATTTCTGCCGTCATTCGATACTGTGCAGTTTCCTCGATATATTCATCCAAACTAAGGCAAATATCGCTGTACAAAAATTCTAAAGTAATTACTGTTCCGTAAAAACTCGATCGTGGACTCAATTCTAATTCATTCAACAGAAAAAAAATGTATTTATCAACAATGGAGTGATCTAGCAATATCTACTTCGCATTATACTCGTTTTTCGATAAGGGTCTTCCTCTTGTTTAGCGAAGTCCTTCGAAAGGCAAGGTTTTAATTGGTATCGCTTCTCTGTATCCCATTAATTTCAATGGGAAAAACTTTCGCTCTTTCATTCGCGAACGTGAGAATCTTTAATTTTAATTCACTTCACCGTAGTATTCGTTCGTGGTATAGAACCCGTGCAGAATACAGATTTAGTCTGAGAATTTATAATGTTTCTTTTTTAATGCATCGGCAGACAGAAAGCAATGGTTCCGTCATTCTAATTATTCTTCTCCGTGTCAGTACTCATCATGGGTGGCAGTAATGCGAAGGGAATGCGTATCAGGCTGAGCTGATTAGATCTCCATTTGCCAACGTCTTCAGAGAGCGCGCTGCGGAGGGACAACCTTCCACACATCTACAAGACTTATCAGGTCTCGCAGAAAGTGTAGAATTTCTGAGCTTCACATGAAGGTGAACGAAAATTTTGCTTCTTCTTTCGAGTATGGGAGAATTGATACTCCTGTGTTACAACGTAACTACTCACTGCAAAATAATCGTTACTGGCTGCTATTCTTCTTCGGGTAAGATAGCCTTATTATTCTCTCTCCACGTTGCACCATAAGGGAGACAAGTGTACCGTGCTGCCCATTCCTTGAAAGAGTAATTTTGATTCTGATCTCTTATTTTTCTCATCGAGATGCTCACACGGTTTTATATTGCCGCCTGAAGCTGGCTGTTGCAACTTGATACGGAATTCTGCTCCCAAGCGATATCACTTGAACCAAAAAATTGCTGAGTTTCACTGTGAAGACTACCACATTTGAGCGGAAAAGATTGGGAAACTTTGTATATAAGAACAGTTTTCCAGAAACTAATTAACATTGGCCTTAGACTCTCTTGCCTTGTTAATTTTCACGGAAGATATCCTCGTCTGATTGTTTGTCAGTGATATCCTGATCATGAGATAGAGATGTGCTGTTAGTGTAGTAAACAGTTCAATCTGCCTCAGCTGTGAAGTTTGCGTCCAGAATAGCTGTCGAGAACAGATCAGATCTTGCATAACCTCTGGTCACAACGGTTGTCCAAGGCAGGATGCCTTGTGGCCTCCGAACCTTCTAAATTGTAGACTTACTATCTGTCAACTCATCTACTTGTTACCGTCCATCTTCAAGCCTTTATTAAAATAAACGAAGAAAGCTCGCTCCTCTTTCACACCCTGTTAAAGTTATGTAAACTAAAGTCCTATTAAGCTCCTTGATTCCAACTCTGAGATATTAGGAGGAATATTCGTCTAGAAGTATTCCAATTGCTGGCCTAGCTGTGTAACGTGCCCTATCCTAAAGTTAAAGAACCTTTCATTCTAACACCCGAAACACAGTTTGGACTCGGTGCCAAACTACGAAAATTCGCAATTCTTCACAAAAAGTGATCACCACATGACATAAGTGTTTCCATAGCCTTGGAATCCTTGGACGTGGTAAGGGCCGTACTCCCCAGTCCTCACTGGTGTGCCGCCTTGCCGTTGCGATATTGATAGTGCTCGTGCTCCCATATCAATGAGTCGCTGAAATCGACAGTTCATCACTTCAGTTGGGTGATAGTTGGGTACGGGGGGCGTGTCAGGTGTATTTTGCATGGATTTGTCAAGTTTTACCGTAATTACCTCCAATGATCCTTCGAATGTTTTACGATTATTCGGCTGGCAGTGGAATAGTCTGGGTCCCATCACTGAAAATAACTGTTCATGTTTCGTTTGAATAATTAAACCCGCCCTAACATTGAATGAATACACAACACAAAACTTTCCAAGCCGAATGTGTTGCTTTTTGGGCAGTGATAGGTTTTCATTCATGAAATTTGGGCCTAATCTACGAAACATTTTCAACGTGTAAATTGAGATACCTATCTCTTACTGCTTAAAATGGAATTGAAGATGTTTCAGCCTTTCTCAGTAATTCATAGGTTGAACCACACAAATTTTTGTGGTGAAGCTTCGGTGTATATTTCTCAGCTTTGCGATCTACCCTCTGGTACCTGGATTCCACGACAGTATTCAGCCAGGGGTAGGATCAGCACCTTGAACAACGTAAGCATCGTTTCCAGTTCTCGAATCCTGGAGACTCTCAATGTTCAACCCATGTAGCGCCGCCACCTGAGGACTGTCAGGTCAAAATGTGCTCTGAACCGTCCGTTCGCATGTGCAACGATCAAACGCATATCTTTAAGGAAACTTTTTTTCTCCATTGCCTTTGGGGAACGTGCTGTCTTGGTGACTTCCGTATTTCATCAGCTTGAACTTACCTTCATTGAACTTCATATTGATCGTCAGTGCCCATAAATATATTTTGTCATGATGTACTTGCAATTCAACGCAGTTTTCAACACTAATCACTGCCCTATGATCAGTGCTGATGCATATTACACACTAGGTACATACTTTATGAACTACACAGACCTAGAGGATGTCGGTATGGAGGTGCGCTAAGATACCGCTCTTTGAGACGGACAGTTTTTTTGTCACTGAAATATTGATCCTGCATATTGGACGTCATGCGTGGATTGAACAGGTGTTTGAAAGTTCTGTCTCTCAAAGGACAGCGAAGTATTCCCACCCAATTGCACGATTGCTCAGGGTTTTTTTGTATTAGGACCACAACCGAAGACGCAAGATTGCCACGTCGGAATCGGAGCGTGAGGACTGACAGTTCGTAGCAGGATTCTCAGCACAATGTTGAGGGTCCCTGAACTCTGTTCCCATGAATAAAAAACTTACACCGCCTCTATTTCTGTTAATGCTAAAATATAGTCATTTTTTTTTGCTTTGTTCTGTACTTTTAAAGGATCACATTGTATTGCGTTCTATTACTGAGGTATAACCTGACTTGCACCTCAAGGTTGAGCCTTCGTCACTTCTACCACTACTCGACAATAGAACCTCCTTGACCACTAATTGTCATTTATTACTGCCATGTTTCTCATCATTATAATTCATTTCTTTTTAACGACAATACAGTGTTACATGTAAATTACTCGTGGAAAATAAATTTTTCAACTGTTTCATTTCCATCACGGGACACACGCAACATGGGGGCTGTTTTTCTGGTCTCCTCAAGAAGCTTTTTCCTCCTCACGACTAAGCTTGAGAAGAAAAGACGAAAGTCCCAGTGATAAGATGAATTTTTCTCCGTAAATTACGTCCTGCTTACAATTTTTTGTAAAATCAGTTCCATAGAAAAGCCTGCGGCTCACGCGCTCGAATACTGGTTTTTGAGCAAACATGCAGGATGAACTGGACTTCGTATTTTTATTTAAAACCAAATTGTTAATTGGTTTGAAAAGCGCAATGCAAATGACGAAAAAATACAAGAGAAAATAGAAGGAATTTAAAGCAAACGCATATTTTTACAGGCTCCATTAATGTATTACCATTCGATGCAAAGCTTAAGAATATATTCCATATTTTTTATCATTCTGGACAACCTCGATGGTAACTCAATAAATACCATTCCTAGCTATTTTCTTATATAATCTGTGTACAGATTTACAAAATACACGAAAAATATATTACGCGATTTAATAGAAATCATTCTGACATCATCGCCTAATCTATTATTACCTGCTGGTCTACTATTACTGTATGTGAAATAAATTTCGATACACAGTCAAAAGTTCCTTTACGATAGTTACACAACAGCTATGCAATCGAAAATTGAATATCCTATGTATTTTTGTAGGCATAATACTAAATCAGTTTCAGAATACACAAGCAGTAAAGCATTATTATAAAATCGACGGAAACCTCACATTAATGCCGCAAAAAGTATCCAACATACTCAGAAAATTAATTTTAAATCGATAATATATAGTCCTCGAAAAATCCAGAGTGGTTTTCGTGACAGGAATGTTGCAAAACTTTCTAGAAAAATGATCCATTTCGTTCACATACAACAATGGACCTCAGTCAATGTCTGCGAGCTGTATGAGAAGGAAATTCTAATTCTAATGTAGCGAACACTAAGAAACTCCCGGAAAGAAGTACTTTTTCAGGTACAAAAGAGGGGCTTGGTCCATAGAAAAGTTTAATCTGTGCTAAAAACACCAGTCTCAACCATTTGTGACATAATGCGCAGATTCAAGTCATATTAGTCCACTTCAAGTCTTTCATATTCAGGGCGTCGATCTAAAATTTCAGACCGTGCGGCTAAAAATGAATTCCTCAATGTTAAGAAACAGGTCGTCGATTGACGCAATCTGAATTTCAAAATGATTTGAAAGCAGTTGGGACAAATGTATGCAAAACAAAATTCGAGCACTTCTTAGGAACGAATGATTCCTTTCTCGTATACCAAGAAAAACACTTATATTGAAACCAACTCATGTCGTAAATTATATGAATTTTGCCTACACACATTTCAAGAAGCCTACAAGTTTTTGGGATGCTGTTCTACGGTCTGACATGTTGAAGATTGAGTTATTTGGGTAAAAATTTTGACCATGTATTGGATATTTATTGCAACCACTGTACTGTGTCTGGACTTATGTGATTGCACAACTTTATTTTTGATATATTTTGAAAATTTTGAGTTCGGGTTTGGGGTACAGAGTAGAAATAGTTCAGAGAACATATATTTACCAGAGCATTCAAACAGAACACAACAAAATTTATTGACAACTAGAAAATCAATTAAAGTAAAAATATGCATGGAATAACGGTATCTGGCCTAAATTGCCATTATGTTAAACCATCGTTACTTCATGTCTCTGTTTAAACATCATGGTTAAAAAGCTTTTTATAAAGCTTCCAGGAGCACGTGTAATGTAAGTCAACTACGATAGGCACAATCATTACCTCTACGGGCGCCAATGCTTTCCAAGGCGACGCGCCTCATCTCAAAAAAGTAAGTATTACCTCTCTAGATTTTATTAAAAATTGATGCTGAGTGAACACAATGGAAAAATCCAAGGAAATACCCGAAGGTATTCTAAAGTAAATAATTGGACTTCGTAATGAAGGATTCACGTATAAACAAGTTACTGAACGAGTTATGATTCTGTACCCACCCGTGGGGGTAATAAATAGTTAGGAAACTTCGAGAGACTGGGGCAATCTCTAATTTACCAAGAGGCGAAGCTCCTCGCAAGATCACAGGCTACTCTCGACGCTGTGTGCTGCGTAAGGTGATGAATAACCCCATCACAACCCCTACATAAGCTCGCCTGACAAAAATTAATCACCTACTACTAATACGGTGTAAGACGTCCGCGAGCTCGAAAAATGGCGGCAATTCTGTGCGACATTGAGTCTACAAGTGTCCTGATGTACACTTGGTTGATTTTAAGCCCCTTTTACAACAACTTATCTCGTCGTGCAGCCACAGTACGTAGACGACTTATTCATCGTCTAATTAATCATTATAGGTGGTTCCACAAATTTTCTATTGGGTTCATGGCTGGTGAATAAGTTGGCCCATCTAAATGCCTAACGTATCCTGAATGACTGTCACGCTAATTAATGACAGTTTCAATACGATACACACGGCAGCTATCATCCTGAAAGATGTGCAAAGCAGCAAAACTTTAAGCATTCTAATACAGAGCAAATGGCAAAACTTGGTTATCTATGTTGCCATACTGGTCCAGTCTGACAGATACTTCGAATAAAGGGCACACTTTTGTGTAATTGAAACAGCCTCAGAATATGACAGATCCTCCTCATCCTCCTCCTCCTCCTCCTCCTCCTTCTCCTCCTCCTCCTACTCCTCCTCCTTCTCTTCCTCCTCCTCCTTCTCCTCACTGACAGACTCTCAAAAAACAGTAAGTGACTAATTTTTTGCCCGTGGAGCTTGCCTACAGAAAGAACTGGAGCTACAAGAAGTTCACGTCCGTCGAAAAACGATTACTAGAGAATTGCATCAAAGTGGTCTACATGGCTTCACTCCGCGCACAACTCTTCTTACAGCAAAACATTTAAAGAACCTTTAACGTTTGCCAAAGACTATTTTGACAAAAGAATTGAGTTTTCAGAACTGGTTGTAAGGTCCAATAATATCAAAATTAAATTTTTCGGCCGAAAAGACGTTCGTCATTTAATATTCGGATGAAAACAGGGACTGTCTGTGATCCCATGCGCACCATCCCTACCGTCAAGCAAGGAGGAGGCCAAATCATGGTGTGATGATGCTCTACGGTGAATGGTGTTGGGAAATTTCACATCATTGATGAAAAAATGGATAGTTCCATTTACAAGCAGATACTGGAGCAGAAGTTGCTTCATAGCACAAGAAAATTCTATGGCCGGCCCAAGTAGACCTTTCAGGGACACAATGATCCCAAAAATAAGGCGAAATTAACAAAAATATAATTCGCATATTAAAAAATATTAAGTGTCCTTCCGTGCCATACCCAATCGTGTGACCACAGTCCAATTGAAAATCAGTGGCGAATGTTCAAAGCTGATGTGCACAAGAGTCTAAGGAACCTTGCTGATTTGAGGCTCGTCTGCATGTCAGAATGGAACAAGATACCACGAACGGAGAGTCAAAAGTTAGTTCCCAGTTACAACAACCGTCTCCATGCTGTTATTGCTAATAAAGGTCACACCACTATATACAAACGCTTTTTTTTTAATTATGGCTCAATACTATTGTCCCATCCGTTTTCTTGCTAATTTAATTTTCCAGGTGTCAATAAATTTTTGTTTATTTTTATTTCAGAAGTGTGGTCAACACATGCGCTCTGTACCACACACACTTTTACTCCAAGCTAGCCAGAGCTCGAGATTTTCAAACTAGGTCAAAAATAGAGTTGTGTGGATTCCTATCTCCTGGCGCTGTATATTGTATAATTTTACATTGATTAAGTTGTTTCATTACAATTCTGAGCGTAATCAGGAATCAAACTAACTGAATGCGCATATTTTAGCCAAGAGTTTATTCTAAAAAGGAATTAAATTCCTTTTCGTGAATAAAAGGAAAATGTTTGACGTTGATAGATTCAATAGAATTTATTTTGAGACATAAAGCTTAGAATAATAAATTCAACCGAATTAAATACCTTAGCCCTGATGATCGTGTCCCGTTCTATCAATAAAAGTGACGCGTATGTCAGGAGCACGTACACACACGAGCCCCGTGATATTTTAAAGGGTCGATCAGTGTTGACAGTTACACAATCCTAGTTGCCGTCACTCTTCGGTTCGTTGCTAAAAATATTTTCAATGACAGAACTTGTAGACAGAAATGTCAAGTGGTGAACAATATCGAATAAAACTTGAAGAAATTTCCCAGGAGACTGTACAGTTCATCGCGGTGAATGATGGCCGTCTTTGAGCATTCAGTATCACCAGTATTATAGAAGCTCAAATTCAAAGTAAAAATATGAAAGGATTATTAAGACTCATGGAAACACCTAAAGACTTCAATGCTTTTGGTTCTTTTTTTGCTAATGCTTGAACTTATTTGAATATCTGGAACATTTGTTCTGATTTTTTCTTAACTCTTTCGTGGAAATTATGAATTTATTCCAAACGTACTTTACAGAAACATTTTTTCCGATGCCAACTGAATGCTCTACACTTGTGCCATTTACGTAAAGATTATTGTGTTTTTATGGAGACAATATAAACTATACATTATCACAAGTGCTACATCAGTTAAAAATTACCTAAATGGATTACAGTTCACCCAGTCATCCCTAAAACTAGTTCAAGCAAATGCCATTGAATTACGCTGTCATCCTTGACTTGAAGATCGCAACTGAAGCCAAAGCCCTACTCTACTCGAAACTTCGGCGTTATAAAAGTGTAAATTTGTTCAATTCTTTTCATTTCATGTTTGTATTTCTGTAGATGTTGACAGGTGAATAAATCTAATGGACGTGGAAGCCCTAAACTCTTGAACTTCGGTTCCCTTTATTGTGCATTCATCATACGGATGCATCATTTCTACATATCCTGCACTTGTCAGGCATGATGCACGGCGCTACATAACTCAGGGGGCTGATGGTCCGAAGCCGCAGCGACTCTCAACTCCCATGACCATTCCATTCTTTTGTGATGAAATTGCACGTCTCATTTTTGTCGAAGATGTATGAGCAAATGCCGGAGATTTTTGTTCGGCATTTCTTGGCACCTCCGGAAAATTTAATGGGCACGCGTCATGATTTATAGGAATTGCGGACCCGAAAGAATTAAGCTGGAAAATTACTTCATGAAATTTCTTTAAATATATTGAACAAAATGGGCTGGGGAAAGGTGTTGCTTTATTGCGCACTATACAGCGTTGATTTTACAAAATTATCGAAAATGGCATAGAGTTATTCACAAATAAGTGTTGATATTTTTGAATAATTCTCTTCCCTATAATAATTACTTGTAAACGCACCCACCAAAAATAACGGAACATATGACGTTAATTTCTTAGGATGCCCTCTTATTTACGATGGATCTGACATAAAATGTTTTCAGTATCACAGATACTGACTGCTTTCTCTGCCAGTCTTGCTGATTCGGAACACGGACCCGGACATTTTCTCCTTTCTAAATCCCTAAGGGCGTGACAGAGGAACGGACAGACACAAGCAAACAAGCAATACAGCTATTTTTACATAGTGCGATAGCCGTAGAGTGTTTACTCATCTTTTTTCTGTAACACTTTTCACGTGCCATCATGATGAACATAACTGCAAGCGGCACTGATATGCGGCGGTGTCGAAGATAAGACACTGAGAAGAAAACATTATTTAAAAGTCTTCCAAATATTGTTTAGTCAACCGAGATTTCGGGTGTTTTCACAGAGCTCGTTTCAAGGCGTACTGTTTTGAAATTAAATAACTGAAGGCGGCAATTGGTGTATTTACGGTGCAGAAATTTCTGTTGTACCCAGCACATAATTTATTTAATTTGGGTTATGGGCATTGAATTTGGCAAAGGGACAAGATAACCGGTTGGTAGACGCCGGGGATAGTGCATATCACTTTAGCTAGTGTGTAACTGGCTTCTAGAAATTGTCTTTCGTTTCCTCCACTGCGTTTTGCTAAAATTTCCACTTGATCCCACTTAATGCGGTGCCCCCTTTTTTGGCGTGTTGGCTTATTATTCAGCCGCGTTGATTTTAAGTTACATAATTTTTCTTTATATTGTCTCGTTAACTAGTACGCATGCTCCGCCAAAAATGGCGGGTCAAATTATGTTAATTTCTCAAGATGCCCTCTTACTTACGGGGAATCTGACATAAAATATTGTTATTTGCTGTATCACTGATACGGACTGCCTTCACTGACAGTATCGCTGAGTAGTTACAAATACGGACCCGAGAATTTTCTCCCATCTAAATCCTTAAGAGCGTGACAGAGAGACGGACGGATGGACCAACCAAATAAGCAACACTGGGCTATGCCACTATACCATAATAGCCCAGTGCTGCTTGCTTGCATGGTCCGTCCACAAGTTTGTCACGCTCTTAAGACTTTAGATGGGAGAAAGTTCCCGGGTTCGCAGTTCTATGTAATAATCAGCGACACAATCCGAGAAAGCAGTCCGATAATGCAAATGACAATATTTCATGTCAAATTTACTGTAAATAAGAGCGCATCTTAAGAAATGAACGTCATTAGTCCCACCATTTCTGACGGGGTGCATTTGCTAGGAATTATATGGGATAATTTGCAAGTAGTTTCCCTAATGGAAATTTAATCACAAGAAGGGTAAAACAAATTTTCCTGTATCATAAAAACGCCGACTGAAGCCTTTACTCGTTCAGTTTCTAAATTGTACTTCTTGCCTTGAAAACGAGCTTTGGGAAAGCACTCGAAAGCTTGGTCAACTAAATAAAGTTCGGAAGACTTCAAATAAAGTTTCCCTGTACAATGATTCCCGAACGTCCGCTCTTCACTACTATACGACATAGAATACTGAATATCGTATCGTAAATTAATGTAATCTAAAGGAAGCTGAATCTCACATGACAGTATTTTGGCTAACATAGTTTGTTTATGAATGGCTGACTTCAAAAATTAAACAATAGAGTGGGAAAAGTCAGCATTTTGGTTGAAAATTCGTTCATAAATACTTGACTTCAGAGGCACGATGAGGAGCGGCTTTATTGAGGAAATCCGTACATTTTAAAGTAGACCATGGAGAATGTCGTCATTTTGGTCAGGGTGCGTATATTAATTACTCATTAAGCATTGACCATAGGAACTTGACCGTGGTTCCTTTGTTTGACTACGTTACTACAAGCAGATGCTGGAGTAACGCTAGTGCGCTGTAACGCGCTGTGGGATTCTCTCTCCGTTAATCTACATTGAAGTTACACCAGGAAATCAATTTTCCATAATAACTATACGTGATTTCTAATTATCTATGAATTTTTCACACTGCCATCACAGCGCTATTTGGACTTGAGAAAGTTGCAGAGACTTTTGGCATCTAGTGAACGCGGCAGGGGAATCAGGACAGAGCACTCGCTCCATCTCGACCAGTGAATCTAGTTGTACGCAAAGGAATCTGAGCCGCCTCGGCTCCCAAAAGAATTACGTTTCCCTCCAGTACGGTCCTTCCCGACCTCGTGTCAAATTACTTGGAATGGAACTATTGCTAACGCTTGCTTTGTCTTACAGCCATCCTCTGCTGCTCTCCCTACCACACATGCATCTTATCGTCCGCGCATCCAATTTTGTTCAACAGAATCTGAAAACTCGCTTGAAAAGCACAGGCCAAAATCACACTTTCGTGAGGACTCAAAAAGTCATTTATCTTACGCTAAGCTTTTAAAACGGAGACAAGCCACCTCTTAAGAGCATGTTGACATTGAAAAGGGGCTTGAAAACTTGAAAACACCTTTCAAAAGATGTATGATGTAACCTAAATTTCTATACCATATGTTCAAGAACATCTGGAGTACAGAACGAACGTATCCGCGGGCCATCATCTAAATCCATCAAGAGTGCTTTGTTTCCTTCCCTACAGCATTCATGGCGGAAAGTTTATGAGAATTGCCAAGTTGCTTGTTGGTTCAGGTCGCAAAGTTTGTGAGTTAGTCTAAGTGCAGCAAGGGGGCGATGAGAGCGGTTTATACGGGCGAACGCCAGGGGCAGTCCAAAAACTGCTCTGAATTTGCCAAACTTTGCTCTAGAGCTGCGATGGGAGGACGCATGTGCAGTTCGACCAGAACTTGGAGGCTTTTGAGAAGTAGCTGTCTTCTAGCACAGCTCTGTCTGAAAGTTCACTCAATAGTGAAGACAATGTTACAATAATACACGTATGTAATTATTATTCAAAGGATGTTTTGGAATTTAACATGAAGTTAGAATATATTTTCATGTATTCGATGACTATTTCATTCGATGCTTCGCCTTAACACCCGCTATTAAGCTTAACAAGCTTGCTGACCTAAAATTAGTCTTGGGCCAAGATACTGCTATTGACTCATGATTTTGAGAACATTCGCATCTGGACCGAATCCTGGTGGCACATTTGTTCTCACGAAAACGTCGCATGCAACCAATTTTAGCGAGAATACCAAATTTGGCGTGCTGGCAGCCGGTAGCAGGGAGGTAAAAGCCTCTTAAAATCGACCTTCTTGTTTCCCTCCGCCTGTCGGCCATCAAATTACCAAGTTTGCTCTGACTTTGGAGATCAGGCTCTCAGAGTGGATGAGGGAAGGGAAACACAAAAACTCGTCGAAAATGAAGTGGGATACAAGATATGCGAGAAAAGGTGTTAGACGGGTAAATGTTTGCATGTTAAGTAAATAACTGTAAAAAACTTGAGCTTGACCCTCTGAAGGTGTAAAGTCAGTAACAAAAGCAAATGAAATATGAGCAACGTAGATATTCCATCAGTGAAAGAATATCAAAGCGGGGAATACTTTGAATGTTCTCGACCCGTACGAATGTGCTTATAATTCCTCCGCAACTTTGTGTTCAGTATTCCTATAATAAAAGTATGGACGATATTATAAAGGTTTAGGAATGGGATCTGTGTGATCCCGCCACAGACACGCAGACAACCGCACGCGACACGTGGGTGTCTGGGGTGTAACGTTTCAGTCTCGCTCATTCTCACGCAATGTCTCTCTTCTGAACAAACTCATTATTCAGTTTAAAAATGTATTCACTACCATAACTGAGAACGCCAAGCGACTTTTATGAGTTAGATTAGTATTTGGGAGGAGAATCATATTTATATCACAAAGACATTAGAGCGGTTCTAGTTATCCTTTACGATATTTCAGAATTGTCTTGTAAGAATCTACATACCAAGTTAAGTAAGGGGTATTTTACAATGTCTATTTTGTGAGGTGCTCTATCAATAATTTTAACAGCAGCATTTTTATACTCAAACTCACAATAACCAAATGCCGGATCCATCCAACACATCCAGGTATCATAGGCAAGCAGGAAATGTTATCATTTATGTGCACGTTCAACAATTCGTCCAAAATGTGTCAAGAATTACTTTGCGTTTCATAAAAAATTTGGCGGCGGAAAACAACCGCAAACAAAATTCTGGAATATAATGCCCATCAATCTTTCAACTAGCATAGAATAAAGAAAGAAAGCCTGTCAAACGAAATACAAGGGATGAAATAACCACTGAAAACACTTCAAACTGCAGCCAATAATTCAATCGCGAGTCGTAATTCGCATTCAAAACAGACCCAAGCATCGAACCCTGGATTCGCATCTCATTCTGCTCTTCATCAGTTGTGACGTCAAACAGATTGAGAGTTTCGAGGTTAGTCGTGACAGTTTCCAGACACTCTGCCAATAGGGCCTGATTCCGCCTAATTGCTCCTGATTAGCCCTTGAGAGGCCCGCTAATTTGTCAAGTCGACCCGCTTATGCTAATGCACCCGAGCTCCTCAGGCTCCATCTCGAGTAGGAGTGTCTGGGTCAGCAGCTCCCAGAGGATGAATTATTTGCGCCCGTGGTGGGAGGAAGTGTGTATTTTGACGAGAT
Source organism: Orchestia grillus (assembly GCA_014899125.1). Taxonomy (NCBI): domain Eukaryota; kingdom Metazoa; phylum Arthropoda; class Malacostraca; order Amphipoda; family Talitridae; genus Orchestia; species Orchestia grillus. The sequence goes on along the minus strand of VOMN01108597.1, from coordinate 35,873 downwards.
GTTTGTGTATTCGCTCGTATATGTACTGTTTCAATTCGAAATTTCGAAATTTAACCTCCTTCTGTGTCGTTGTATCAAAGATCTGTCAAAAATGAAAGAACTTTCCAATTATGCTTAGTAACTACCTTGCAAGTGCACTATATGCAAATTTTTCCGTGGTTTGAGTAAATAGAAGCCAAGTTTGCATTACACAATATGATAATAATGATCAACAGTGTTCCTCTTTTTCCGAAGATATCTTGAGACAAATGAGAGAGACACTATGAAATTAATGATTTTAAGAATAATTAACCACGGAAATAACCCTGTTTGTGTTCCAAGGCAAGTCGGGCTTTTCGAGTGCGCGTTAGAACAAAAGGATTCTGATTCTTCTGGAGAGATGAATACAGTTGAGCCGATTTTCAACATTGTGTTCTGCAGATGTGCTCGGGTCGATTGATAATTCCCTCAGCGCGCGGCCGTAGCACAAGTCTATCAGGGATATAATCGCTCGCAGTGTATTATGAGCAGACCATGAGGCAAATAAATGCACCCCGATCATCCCGACGTTAAGAAATTATGTAGAAATCGAGTACAAAATTTACAGTATTCTTTGAAGAGTGTGGTACATATACGGTCGATGACAACATTACGAGCAAGTGAGTTGTATATTCACACTAGTACAAGCTACTTTGACTCTCATCAGGTTGCTTGAATGTCCTTATTCACTGTTAGCTACTCTTTACAAAATGAGAGAATTGCCGAAGTATATTATGATCAGGTTTTTACTTTTCACATAAGCCTATTAATTTACGACGGAATCAGTGCTCGGCAAATTCCTTGAACGTTTTCACTAATGATAAAAACACTCCCAAGACTTGAAGGAAAGTGCGCAGCGCGGTGCTGAAGGCAATTAAATTACTCGTGAATTTACGGTCTCTGCACAGACTCTGGATGACGATGATGACATTTTACGTTCGATTTTTTTAATAATGAACTCTGATGTGTTAGCAAATTTACCGGTGATGGGATGTTCTATGAATCCTTAGTTCAAAATTTTACTCAAGGAACTTGATCGAAATGTGAAGTTCACATTGGAAGTCGTTTAACAGCAGCTAGATTCTACTGCAATGAGTGTTGCTCTATTCATGTTAACAGGGAAACAAATGGAACAAATCGATTAGAAGCTTACATTTTATTTTCTAGAAAAATTTAAAGCCAGATATTTTATACATTGAATACATGAGATGTAGATCAGAAATCCACACGTCAAACTTATTTCCAATATTTCAATCAGAGCTTCAAAAAATTATATTAGATTTGCATTAACTTCGTTTGGACCATAAAGTCCTCTGAATTTCTATTTTTCATCGACTGGGATGTTACAAATCCCAACCTTAATTCTGTACTTAAGATCCTGTACCATATCTCCTACCCGGTAGCGGTTATGAAAATTGAATGAATTTCAGAAATAGCGTGTGTACTTAGCAAAGAATCTAATTTGCGAGCATCTTTCGTTGAAATTGAGTGATTCAAACAACACAAACTATTTTGTTCGTAGATTTACTGAGTTACAGCTTAGGGATGTCGGCCAGTTATGGGAACTACATAATTCTCGTTATAATTATGTTACAATACAATTACATTTCTACATAATTGGGGACAAAGCGAACAGCACATGCGCTGGATCATCCATAAACACTCCCAAGAAATACTAGCGGAAGCGTCCCGCCAAAAATGGTGGGCAAATGATGTTAATTTTTCAAGATGTCCTCTTATCTACGGTAACCCTGATATAAAATAATGTTACTTTCAGTATTACTGATATGGACTGCCTTCTCTAACAGTCTCGCTATTAGTTTAGGAATACATACCCGGGAATTTTCTCCTATCTAAATCCTTATGAGCATGACAAAGAAACTGACGGACGGACGGAAGGACCAACCAAGCAAACAACACTTGGCTATTATTGTATTGTGGGACAAGAATTGGCTTGCGCATCTCTAAATTATAAAAATAAGGCAGTAGGGTTAATGTTCTCAAACTACCATTTTTCCTTTTATGGCAATGTAAGACACCACACGACCACTCACGCAACACATGCGGGTAGAACGACCTAACATTATTATTATTATCCATTTTGTGAAAGCAAATGCGGTGCACGGAAAGAGGAAGAAAACGCACTTTGTTGGTGGTCCTGAGAGAGCAGTAGTCGTAAATGCTAAGCATCCTCTTCACATTAGCGAAAGCAATTGCTTTAATATTGCAGGACCATCATTGGGAGGAATAACACTGACCTAGAGCGGTGTAGGGCTCCATGTTCAGTCCCTCCAGACAGATCATACGAGCTTTGTCGCTGACAAGAACATTACGAGGGTAGGCCAGTGCGTTGCGAGACCAACAAAATGAGCTGGAATGTATGAGACTTGAAAGGATTTCCGTGCAAACCTAATAAGTGTTAGAGGTCGCGCTGCTATGCACTGGGGCTTGTGGTCTTGTAAATGGTACATAAAGATCGGAACGAGGTAGCATTACGTGAGAAAACTCTGGTGTTTTCACAGAATCTTTCGCCGCAAGATGTGTATTCCTAGAATAGGAGATTACTCCATGCCTAACCAATTGGCTCGTAATTAATTTACGGAATAAAGCAATCAATTATCCCTCTATTGGACACATCATTTACTACTGTGAAAAAGTTAAATGCGTGGGATGAGAAAAAAACGAAGACTAGTCAGCGAAGCTTCCTGATTTTCAGCACTTGCATGAGTTTCTCGACTAAGAAGATGTCACCGAGCTGAAAAATAACAGTGTCATGCAACCGACATTGTGGAAGAAATTGTTTTTAATATATTCTTAAATTGTATGACCTGTTATGCTTCAAGGGTTTCATTCTTGCATTTCGGCATATTCTTTTGGACGAAAACCGAAAACTACTCTTGAGTGGAAGACTAGCATAAAAAAATATTGGATGATTTTAAAGTCATCAGATTTTGGCAGTCTAAATTTAACTTCACTTGACTGCTGTGGAGCAGGACGCACCATACGGAAGGTGAATGCAACAATACGAGCAAAGTTCTGCTTCATCGGCATATTCTCTGTTTAAACTGAAACTAAGTCAGCGATGTTAGTTCAACCAACCAAAGATATTAAACCTTATATTTTCCATCATTAAAGTTATGGAACACCTTTCTTGAATCTTCATTATTTGGAAAATAATATTATTAGTGAATAGAATATCTTTTACAAAAAATCATTAAATGTTTTTATATAACCAAAAAATAATAGGAGGATATGTCCAATTGAAGCTGCCTATATTACACTACTCAATGCCATAATGTTTATCGCAACCTGGAAAAATGCATAAAAATTTCAAACTAATTTTTACAAGTTTCCTCGTAACCAACACTAAGAAAAATAAAATTAAGACAATAACAGCTTTTAGTGTCACTGGTAGCCAATGCTGTACCTGCCTTCACCACAACAGTAAGAATGAATAATCTAGAGGTGATAAAACTGCAAAACAAACTTCTGTCTTAGACAAAGGACGGGCTATACGTCTGCACAAGGCCGGGAAATTTACCAGAAAAGTGTTTCAAATAATGCCTCTAGGACTTCGGACTGTGCACATAATAATTACTCAGTGGAAAAAATACGGTGAAGTGCAGTCATTCAGTTGCGACAGTGGCAGAGCTAAAATTCGGGCAGAGCGTTTTCTGAAGGAATTGGTGAAAGCAAACAGGGGGAAAAGTCATATCATTTGACTAGCATGTTCAACGAAAATTCTAAGAAAATTTCTGCTCTCCTCAAGCGACTCAAACTGGTAGAATTGTTTTTAACAAGTTACGCTACCCCCAGGAAACCAGTCAATACGGCTGATCGAACGTAACTGTTCCAATTTGCAAAATACCACAACGACTGAACTCTTGAGCAATGTAAATACGTACTAAGGCTGGATGAATTGTGGGTCATCTTATTTCATGAAGATGGCAGAGATAGAATGAGACGAGAGGCTCATGAAACTTTAGATCCATTATGCATGGCTCCGACAATACAGGCTTCCGGGGTGAGTGTAATGGATCTGGAGCTCTGGCTCACGGTCGGGATTAGGTTCTGCAACTTTCTGCAGCAACAAAATGCAATCTTAGCATTATATAATATCTCAAGTGACTACGTACACACTTCTATGAATTTTTACTTTCCTGATGATTCCGGTATTTTTCAAGATGACAACGCTCGCATCCACAGGTTTCATGTACTGCAAGAATGGTTCAGGTATAATTTTCTCATTTGGAAAAGCCTTCACAGTTTTCTGATTAAAACTAGATTAAAAATTTGTGGAACTAACAGGAGAGAGAGCTGCGAGCCTCAACTTCTCTTCTTTCTTCGTTGGGATTTCGGTCTCAACGTTTGCTCGAGCATGTAGGCAAATATTTGTTTAAATCGATCGTAAAATCTTGTGGAATCTATGATTAATAGAATGAAAGCTGTAATTATTACAAAAGGCGGTAAAACGAACTAGTAAGCATGACAATTTTCGTGACATCTACATTTTTCCAGGGACAACAAACTTTTTAGCCGGATGGTGTACATCAACGTATCAGCCTGATTTATCGAAAAATTATTTCAAACGAATAAGCANTTCTTAAAATATCGAAAACAATCATTTCGTATTTTCTGCATTACTATGCACCGGCAATGCAGTGGAACGGACGGCATGGCCGTGAGGTAGGGAAAAACGGTTAGTATTGTCACGAGAGGGGCGAGAGCACGTGAGTATCGAGCTTTTCTGAGTCACGGAATCGACTTTTCACTTTTTCTATGATTTATCTTAGAAATAATATTATACAAGGCGTATAACGCGAGAACTTTCTTCACGATGATACAGTCCTTCGCTCCCTCCTTCAGCTAACACTCCCTCCGCCACGACCACTTCGGACCGCTGGGGTTGTGAGGTGCAGGACCGGACGGTGGGTCGTGTGCTGCGGCCCCCAGACGTACCTCACGCGAGACCTCTTTGTTGCTGGTCCCTGAGTCGCTGATTCATGCTTCATCTTGTGATCATCGGGACGATTTTAGCGCTTTTTTATTCGAGTTTTGAGAGCTTGAAGGTTCAAGTACTGTTCGGCTAACTCATTATTTGTCACCAGCTTGCACTGGTAGTGATGCCATTTGGGTTTTGGGGTTATTTCGATTCTCCTTTCTGTGAACCTATTTATATTTATATCTACTCGCTGCCAAGTGCATCATATGATCATTGAATGATCGCTCCCAAAGTTTAAACTAATACTTTGAATGTTCACAACAGAATGAAAAAATCATTATTGAATGTTATACCGTTGATGACCTTATCACCAAAAATGCAATACATCAATGCCATCGAAATACCCAAGGCCATCAAGTGAGGGAATTAGAGAGTTCTCGGCCTGAACAACATTTCAAAAATGTTTAACCCTACTAGACTTAAGAGAAGACACTCAGATACAGTCTTATTACTGTATGAAGAATTGATCGAGTTTCCTCTCTTTTCATTAAATTTAATTCCCCTCTCATTTCGACATGGACTCACGCACTATAAGCGTACAGACTAAAATTCAGAAAACTATGTATATCCATGTATGATTCACGATATCTCATTGGTTCTTTTTGGTACTGGTGTACCCGTAGAGGCTGCGTACGATTATTGGAGCTGTTTGTCCTCCGCTATCTGATCGCAAGCTCGGTTTCGACAGGCAGGCCCCGTCACTGCGCATGCGCGGTCGGCTTGCAATTTGACTACCTCCGGAATGCAAATGGTTCATCAGAGGCCAACTGGAGTAATGTTCAGGTCTTCATTGCGGGCAATTTTGAGACCAATGCTTAATCAAGCTACTGAGGAAGCTCGGTTCAATTGGCCGATTTCGGCAAGCGATGAAGCTCTTCCTAGGGCGTTCCAGGGCTGTTATCAGCAGCGACAATGAGCCGGAGTTGTGAGCTGGTGATGAGGCTGCTTCCCGTGCTGCTTGCACCACAGGGGACGATGATGTCGTATTTTTTTAGCGTTACCTCCACTCAAGTTATAAAGATAAGTACGAGGAATAATTACCAAGCTCGGGCAAACAACCTCAAAGCTCTGAATGTTGTGGTCTTCGTTGTTTTCTTATTAAGAATGCGGCCTTCAGGATCGTAATTCGAGTCATTCAGTCAAGATATTCATTTGCTTAAAATGTCATAAGAAATTTCTAGCAGGTTTTTCTCGTTCTCACTTGCTCAACAGTTCAAGTTGATGAACTCCAGACAAACCTGAGAGTTTGGCTGTTAGCGCATGCTGTCCAGTTAGCGCATACTGTCCAGTTAGCGCATGCTGTTCAGTTAGCGCATGCTGAGCAGCGCATGCTGTCCAGTTAGCGCATGCTGAGCAGTGCATGCTGTCCTGCACACTGTGGCCCGTGCCTCCCTGGTCCAGGCTGCAGACTGCCCCGACTTCGAGCCCCTTCCCTGAGGGGGTAAAATTGTACTTGTGATTTCCTGAATGTGACCTTCTTCGGACTAATGTACGCATTTGAGGTCCACACCCTTCTTAAATCCAAATAATTTACTGCAAATAACTTTTAGATTAAAGATGAAGAAATAAAGTAATTTACTTATTTTTTTATTATTTCACATACGTATCAGTGAATTACCATGTACTGAAATCCTATGTACAACTCATCTCAAATACAAAGTAAGCAGAAACCCTTTCAGCAATACGCTTAAATAAAAACAACCAATACTCAACTCCAGAAAATCGTCCAGTTAACGAGACTAATATTAATTTAAAATGCTGCTCTTTTAATTAGCCCTACGTATTTGGCCTACAGTTAAAGGGAATCTCAAAAAATGTTATCTATAGTATTAAACACTAAATTTCCGCCGACGATGCCAGAATTTTACTTCCAAATAGACTGGAGCTCTTATTGAAACTGAACAACACCGAATGCAAACTGCAAAATTTTATCGAAGAATGTGATAATAACGCCAAAACAGTTTGTTAATACCTTAATTCGAAAGTATAAGATGCAACTTCGTTTTCATATTTATTTCCTAAATTCCCCGGGTTTGTTATCTCTTTCATTCGAGTGAGATGTACCGAGTAAGGCGTACTCATTTGAGTGAGATGTACCGAGTAAGGCGTACTCATTCGAGTGAGGCGCACCGAGTAAGGCGTACTCATTCGAGTGAGATGTACTGAGTAAGGCGTACTCATTTGAGTGAGGTGTACCGAGTAAGGCGTACTCATTCGAGTGAGATGTACCGAGTAAGGCGTACTCATTCGCGTGAGATGTACTGAGTAAGGCCTACTCATTTGAGTGAGGTGTACCGAGTAAGGCGTACTCATTCGAGTGAGGTGCACCGCATGAGGTAAGGCATGAACACTGAAAATTTGTATTCAAATACGGAGTCTACTTTTATTGTCTGAATTTGAGCGTGTCCGTACATTTTGATAAATTGGACAGAATAAACAACCAACATGAGCCCCCACATTTCGAGTATAGAGTTGAGCTAAAAAAAGGCAATATTCGCAGCAGTGAGTAGTAAAGTTAGATGCAGAATATCACTTCGAAAAAAAAAAGTTTATTGGGAAATTTTGTAACTTAAATTACATGAACCCGTTGATATCTCAGCAGTTATGTTAAATGTTAGAAGAAAATTATTAAATTTTCTGTGAGATGCTGTTAGTTCCGCATATGCTGTAGCATGTATATGCAGAAATTTAATCAGGCAACAATGTCACGACAAGTGATCATTTATTTTCAGTGTCGTTTCCAATGTTGGCTTTGAATAAGAAGAGGTTGCGAACGAGTGATTTTTCATCAGGCAAGATGTTACACAACCAGCACCAGTTTAGGCACGCGAAGAAAGATGCTTCTCTGCATATGTGAAGTGAAAGGCTTAATTAGAACTTCAAGCGTACCGCCTAAAATCAAGTAAATATAAACGACAACGAAAAGTTTAAAATACGAATTGTTTTGAGCCAACACTTACTCTACGTCTGGAATTGAATAAATGTATCTTTCATCCAGTTCCGAACTCCATTTGTGAATTTCAACGCGTACTTACGGTAAGTCCAACTCAAAATACCAGTTACAACAATTGCAGACGAATGCATTAACTGAACATTCTTCGAATTTCTTAAAAGAGGTTAGCTAAAATATTTCACCATCATCCTTTTGACGACCCACTTTGAGGGATATTCTGTCTCTTTTGTTTTTCCTCTTAACATCAAATTGAAAATTTTCCTTATCCCGACGACACATGCAACGACCCTGAGTTCAAGCCTGTTCACTTTGAGCTGCGCGTTCGAGTTTGTTCTTCTGCGTCTTAACTTCTGGAGAAACCGTCCCAGCTGAGAGGCCGGGGATCATAAAGGCTGGGTTAAATTTTTGACCACCCATGCAAATTTTACATTTCTTCCTGCATCCGAACTCAGTCTAGCAATTCCAGGAATCACAATCAAGCCATTCACATCACCTAAGACCTTTATATTATATGTATACAATTCATGGCGCGTTTAATGAATTTCTCACTTCAAAAATTTTTAAACCAAAATTACTCATCCTTCCCTTCATTCCCAATTCCTAGACTCTCGTTTTTAGCGCTGAAAACTTCAAGTCAAACTACTCAAAGAATTTACTACTCCTTCCTCACTCGTCCTAATTTATCACACCAAGCCAAAGAGTGCTAATTTCGTTCTTCTCAAACGTCTCACGTGTTATTACCAGGACAATGCATCGTTGTCATAACTTGTAATAAGTTTCTAATACTACTGCAAATGACATTTCTGCCTGTAAATCACCTCTAGTGCCGTAACATTTTCACTATAAGTGCGGCATCAGGAGTTTTGCTTCAGCACTCAGAGCCAACTTTGACAAAAGGACCCAGGCCTTGCATTCTGGTAGTTGTAACTGATAGTTAATTCAAATGACACACGAGCGCGGTAAATTCTATTTGCATGCACTTACGCCTGAATAATTGCAGCACACAAGAGATGGATGCACTCGCCAGTCAGTGGCCACCTCGGCATAATGATTCATGCAGAGTTTAATGTTATCGCCTTAATCGTCACACGCATGTTGCACTCATCAAGGCTGCGCCAACTTACTGAGCACTGGTTCCCGACCTGTGGCATGGGTACCACTAGTAGTACACTAGAGTTTTACGCGTGGTACGGGAGGTTTTTCGGTGTCACACACTTAAGGTTTTTGTTGATAATTTATTTTTATTTTCTGCTCATGAGTATTATAATATCGCATCGAATTATGTTTTTCTGGAACCAGGAGGTACGCAGGGGGTGTACGAAACCTCCTAGCGGTACTAGGTCACAAAAAAGTTAGGAGCCATTGATGTGGAGAGACAATCCGCCAGACTTCGAACATCGCAGAGCCTGGTAGTAGAACACATATGTTGTATTCAAGATGTGTTGGGATTCTATCGTCAGTGTTGCAATACATCCCAAAGCGCGGTGATAGTAGTATTAGAAGACAGATATCACAGGAACAATGGCTTACTAAACTCAGGTCAATTAGGTTCAGATACGGCACCCCCAGAAGCAACAGTGTTTACTGTATTGTAGATACCAATTCTAAAGATTGGACATGGACGGACGAAAGCTATCTCTCGCACAAAGAAAACATTTTTTGTTCTACTACGTCGATTTGTAAGAGTAATTACTATACAGCCACCCGCTCACTAAATATGTACATATGCAACAGATATGCACCATTCACCTAGCACAACATTCACCCCGGTGGCAAGGCTCTTCTCAACCGTCAGTACAGCCTAACTGGCATATGCGGAGGCGAGCTTCGCGGAAAAGCTCTGAGGTAACTGCTTCCTAGAAAAAGGTCTAAAATAACATCAGTAATTCAGAAAATAACTCGCGACAAAATGTTTTTTCGAGCTCTGTCAATGGTTACGAATAGCTGATCCATTTATTTGGCTTGCCATCTTTAGAAAACACCTTCTTGAAAAATTGAGTTGTTTCTATTTTTATCAGCTGTAATCAAAATCGAGGTTGTCATCTAAGGAAAGCAGAAAAATATTGCTCCATTATTCAAAAATACCACCCACGCTGCGCTTGAACAATGAGAGGAAGCAAGGAATCACCGGCACATGACGAGTCAAGATCAGAATCAAGGGTGTGGAAACATACTCGCTTTCGTTCTCAGCAGGGCTTGCTATCTCACTGGAATCTGGAGCCATGACAAATTAAGTACTTTTTACTTTAGCTACTTTGTGTTCTATAAATTATGTCATCCATGAATTTTGGTTTTCCGTTTTCAAGAAGCTGACTTATTCTGTCTATATTCATGCTTATTCAGATATAATAAAAAAGTTAACTGCTAAGAGACGACGGAGCGTGTCAATCTTAAGGAGCCCGGCACCTCTAAAGGGTCAAACCGAAGCTGGTGAGTTCAGAGTAGAATTGCGTTATTATAATTGTGTCGAAAGTATCATTAACCATTGAAATCTTCGTCCCATGGACGCTGGATGAGTAGCAGTAATATGTAATATATGTTCTTCTTTCAGAGTAGAATAATTTATTTTAAATGGATTTTTATTAATTTTCCTAGTCAAAAACCGCGCTGGCACTGGGGCTGGCCGCGGGTGACCACCCACGTGTTCACGTCCAGTTTTGAGCAGATATCATTTGCGCAACCGCCGCGCCGCCAAGGCCCTGACATGCGGGCCTGCGTCGAGAACTCCTGCTCTGTCCTGCGCAGCCTCGGCGCCGTGGGCTCAATATTCATACATTGAAGACTAAGCGTCTGCTGCCTACCGTGAATTTGCGCCGTCCTGTACAACCACAGCGAAATCTCGGCCCACTCTATAATTACTGTGGCGATCTACCTTGTTGCAGGCCTTACTGTCGAGATCATTTGCGATGCCTGGTGCAGTTTTTAACTGGGTTATTCATTTCATTTAGTAATTTAGCTGTATTTTCTGCACCAGATGTACATTTTTAGAAATGTGTTTAAAAATCAGTAAGTACCATGGATGTAACATACCACACAACCCGTTCCGAAACCTAAATTCTTGTGACAAGATGGTCCTTGGCTTGAATCAACTGATCTCGTAGCGCGGCTACAGTACAAGGATGAACTTCTCGACGTCTAACTTGTCATTCTAGGCGGTCCCACAAATTTTCTATTGGACTCTAGTCTGGAGACTTAGCTGGCCAATCTAAACGCCTGTTGTATCCTGAATGGCAGGCACGCAAATTAATGAGAATTCAAGCCTCTTGCAACCAGCAGTTGTCAGCCTCGAAAGGAGCACGCAAAAACATTATACTGCTGGACCTTGAAAAACAATAAAAAACGTTCGGTGACCAATTTTTTTTTTGTTACTTATAAGTTCTCTGAACTATACTCCTACTCTTTGCCCGAACCTGAGCTCGAAATTTCCCAAATACATCAAAAAAAGAGTTGTGCGAGTACTAATGGTCAAGCACAGGAGCACCTGCGCACACGAGGGCGCATGTGCCCAAACAAACTCACTGGAAACTCGGCAATTATACAAGCACGCCTCCGCTGACGAAAAATTCGCCTTACGAGCAAAAATTTATCAAAAAATCCTTTCCACAAACGAATTAAACTATGTAATTCTCATCAGTCGAAATTAATTGTAAGTGGAAGCGAATTTTCTGATGAATTCTTAATCGTAAGCCATTTTTTTCAGAAGTGGAGGGGTGTCCGTCAGTCGAAGTTGCAGTGTAGGCAAGCATAAGATCGGTTTAGGAATACGGCACGGCGCTCGTTTGATTTTAGAGTGAAGGAAACTTCTGCAAAAATAATAGGAAACGATTATTTTTGTTTAACTGAGCATAACCAAGTCTACGCGCAAACTTTATCACATTTATCAACGTCATTGGTCAATAATTTTTACAACATGGGATATAATGAAATTAGAGAGTATAATTAGAAATGAACTTTAACACAAATGTAAAGTCATACAAATGCACAATTTTTTTACGAATTTACCTCAAGCAATCCTAAATATTTGTAAATATTCGAGTACTATTGTTGACTCAGTGGGTGAATTTTTATGCAAGTCTTTTTACTGATTTCACTCAACAGTTTGCACACTGTGCAGTTCGTGCACTCAACAGTTCGTGCACTGTACAGTTCGCGCACTCAACAGTTCGTGCACTGTGCAGTGTTGTGCACTCAAAAGTTCGTGCACTGTGCAGTGCCTGCACTCAACAGTTCGTGCACTGTGCAGTGCCTACACTCAACAGTTCGTGCACTGTGCAGTGCCTGCACTCAACAGTTCATGCACTGTGCAGTGTGTGCACTCAACAGTTCATGCACTGTGCAGTGCCTGCACTCAACAGTTCGTGCACTGTGGAGTGTGTGCACTCAACAGTACGTGCACTGTGCAGAGCATGCACTCAACAGTTCGTGCACTGTGCAGTGCCTGCACTCAACAGTTCGTGCACTGTGCAGTCTATGCACTCAACAGTTCCTGTGCTCAGAAAACCTCCTCGACCCACGAACATCGACCCCCATGTTTGACTGCTTGATATCAAGAGCCTCCTCCGGACCGGCCCGCGCACGGCCGGTTCGACTCTCCCAAAGCTCCAAGTAATTGGAAGCAAAGAGCTGCCGGAGTGCCGGCCGGCAAAACTGCGTCGAGGGCGCAGAAGAGTCTCGTTGAGAGCTACTGCGATGGTGAAGGGACTGGAGTGCTTCGCACACACACGCATGGGTGGAGTGAACCAGATGAAGTGTGTGTGCGTGTGAGAGGAGAGACCCATCACTCTTTGGTTCTTTGAGAAACTCTTGCACTGATGCGAGCACATTTGAAAGCATCGGCGTAGTTTCCGAAAGAAGTTTTCAATAGAAAATCGTGAGCAGTGAAAAAATGCAGGGAATGCAATCGCATCACTCGCTGCGGATTTCTTCAAACGTAGCAAATAATTTCAAATTTGTATACCACAGACAAATGTTTTAACCTGTTCCGTTTTTGCAGAACGTGCAAACGACTCCCAATCTCATCTCACAATTTATTGATTGTGAAAAATATTCTCCCTACCTAAAATGATGGCTTCGATCTTTTCTAAATTTTCTAGCCGTGCATTTTTTGCACTGAAGAGGGTATGGCCATGAACAATATTTCAAATTGCACATTTCAGCCTAGTGAAATTGATTATACACGGTATTTGGAGTCTTAGCTGTTGATAATATGCGTCCACCACGGAGTGTCTCTCAACTCCAGCGTTATTCAGCAGCTATTTTGTCGAAGTCATCATCAGATTATTCAAAAAATTCGCAACTATTATTTTATAAACTTGATAGATATATGTAGTAATTGACTTTGTTCGTTCTCTGCCGTCTACAGCTGCTGGCTATACCCCTTACTCTACTCATCGATTTCTCTTTGAATCTCCCATTAGTTTCCCAAACATATGGTGTTATTGGTCACTTTCCATAGTGCATTGTACCATATTCCAAGTAACTACATTAATTTTAGCACTTTCTAAAATAAAAACAGCTCCGCATCATTCCGTCTCGATCAAATTGAAGGGCTTCTTCTACCTCACCTAGCACGCAGTTGTCTCTCGAGCTCTTACTAACTTTTTTACTATCTTGTTAATGTAACTGCCGCCAAATGCGGCATCCGCCTCATGATGCGCACGATTGAGTCACGCAAGACCTGTAGTCACAAGATTGAGTCACACAAGACTTGTAGTCACAGAATAGGTCGCTGTCGGAGATTTACGCTCTCATAAATCGACTTTATAGGCAATCAATTGCCGAACGACCGCCCTTCAGCGTACGGCTGCGGGACCGGCGCTCGGACTGCGCTGGGTCCCGGTTGAAAAGAAACGAAAAGTTAAAACAAAATAAGAAACCTCAACTTTTGAGCGGGCTCATGACAATCTAAGAAATTTATCGCCCCAGAATGGGTCAGATTACGGGACGCGAGGTTTTTACAGGGCACTCTCTGGAACTGGGAGATCGTAAGACGAATATTGAATCTTAACAAGGCTTTGATTCACTTGAAGAACTTGCTTTACATGTCTTCTAGGAAAATATTACTTTTACCATAGAAAATATCCTTCATTCTCATTAAGTAATACCTCTGATATCGTTCATCAAAGATCATTGAATACCAAACATTGCTGTCAAGAAAATGAAGAAATCGTGCAGGTTAATAAACTTGAAGTAACAGTCTTATTTTGGGAGCATTTTTGTTTCCATTCTTATAGAATATGGACGAATATTTTAATTTATATCACGGTTTAAATTACTACTCTACTCCTCCTCTTGTGACATTTGCAGCTCTCACCTTGACTGAAGATTCATTGACTTAGTAATACTTTAGATCTACTTTCAAATTTGCTTAATAAGTAGAATGGTAATAAGACGCAGCAACCAAAATCCTGAGTGACGTTTATCAAACCCAATACACTGAAATACAAATCGCAGAGATGATCTTAAAGTTTTCCTATAGGTTTCGTAAACTTGATTTAAAACGAGCAGGAATGACGACGCCCTCGGATGCCTCTCTCGCTGACGTCATCTACTCGACCTCGACACACCGACACACGGCGACGTGCTGCAAACATTTACGGAGCGCACCTCTGTGAGCTGATGCATAAAAGACCGGAGTAAATTTTTGCAGCAAAAAATCTTAAAGATGATTCAACCAGTGTATTGAAAAGATTTCAACAGCATCGTTGTATTTATTTTATATATATATATAAACTTCATGTTAAACATGAACTGGAATGTCGGCGAAATCGGAACTATCTATAAAGATTACCAAGATCAGAAATTCATTACGCATTGCATTTTAACGTGATGGCACAAATAAACATCACCTGGAAAAAGACGTACACGTACTCGTAATCACGCACCCGTGCATGACTGAATATGTCAGCTAGTACATTCACGAAATGGTCATCAGTGTCTCTTCTGAGACAACTATGTCTGAAATTCCGTGCCTATGACGTAACCTCATCAGGATGACGGCTTTTCACGGACTCGGTATTCTGTACACCGTCATAAAAAAGCAAGTAACTTGACGTTTTGCAGAGTTGATCCCATTAAAAGTGATTGACCTGTGCATATTAACCAAAATTGACCAATTCGAATATCACTAGATGTGCCAGAGACACCGTCGCAGTGAAAACGAAGTGCTACAGAAGAATGAATAAAAAATACTCAACTATGGTAACATTTTATGCATTCTACCAAAATGGACCACCAGTTTCCAGTCGTAAAACGAGCGAGGTTCTGCAAAAGGATTCCTCACAAATTATTTGCATGATTGGCCGACGGACTCTACGAGTCCCCTTGCTTACGTTGAGCTCTGCACGGGACGTTCGGAGGTCCGCAGTGCGCATCACAGGTAGTTGTTGTAGTTGTAGTTGTAGTGAAAGCAGCGCTTCAGTAACTCAGTCTATCTCGCACCGAAAGAGTAGGGACCATTTAGTATGGACTTGGGAAAACGGGGATTCTATGTACAGGGTGTGTTCCCACACAAGATCCCCTGCGCATAGGAACTGCAAGTTAAGAAGGAAGAGCAAGAAAAGACAAATAAGAAATAGCGAAGAAGGAAGCAAAGTGGGCACGAAAGACAGAAGTCCCGAAGGCCTATCTAAAGCTGAGGTCCCCTATCAGTACTCCCCTGGGGGCGCTAATCCCCATAGCATAGGATAGGCAAACCTAACTAACCTACGCATCACAGGTCTCGAGAGCGACAGAGGAATGCATGGCGACCGGAATCGCTACATTGAATTGGGAGTAATTTTTTATGCTCATCCGTCAAAATAATTCTTCAATTAAAATATCTTATAAATGCAATTAAATATGTTATGAATGCAAAGTGCAACTGGCATCATTCTGATAGGCAGTCAACATGCATAGTTTAAAAAAGGTAGTATTCAAGGAAAAGTCGACTCAGTTAAAAATTAATATTTACCACTCATTTAGTTTTACGCAAGAGAATACATGCAGAATTTGAGATACCTTCCAGTTGATTTATCCGCTCGAAAAGTGCTTCAACAATGGAAGGTGAATAAAACGTACAAAAATGTTTTTTCAAAGTAAAAGATTAAAGTCTAGAGGCGCAAATATGTTGCCATTTTAAAATTCCGCTCGCGCTTTATGCAGTCGTCAATGCTTCATCCAAGCTGTGCAAAGAAAGAAAACATTACAAATGTTATAAATGCGCTGCGGTGAATACTTTAAATGCAAGCTAAATAGATAGACAAATTTATGCGAAGCAACAGTAGCGTGAAGCACCTTACTTCATCATAATTATTTCCATGGATTGTTGTTGCCTGCAGACACTTGACAATAAAAAAATGTCTTGTAATTTCATTGTAATTACAAATTCAGGTTTCGTCTGAGTTCCTCAAAATGTCGACGCTGCATCATTACTTATTATGATTATCACTATTATCTACCGGAACCCGTGAAAATTCCTGGGTATATGCCATTGCACTTGAAATAAATTCAACTATTTTGCCTGAAAAAATGTTTATTTTGTAACAAAAACGTGACGGAACATGGGAAAACTAAGCCAGTCAAGGTATGGTACGCAAAAACTTGGAAGTCTTAGTTATACCCACTTTCGTTTCTTCTTTCTCTATCTCGAGCTCTGTCTTGTATCATATCTTGATATTCTTTCTATGTCTGGTACACCCATATTTCTTCTTTGATGCATTTTTTCTTTGTTTCGGTTTAGATTGCATGATCTTTCTTGTCCTTAAACGCTCCCGTTTACATCTATGTCATTTTCGATTTGTTACTTTTCTTGCAACTCTTCTGTCCATTTCATATAGATTCAGCCAATTCTAATTCATCAAATTTGAAAAATTTAAAATGCTTTATTTGTGAGTTTTCATTTAATAAAAAAAATTGTTACTGATACAGTATAAAGCATTATCCTGGACCCAATATTAAT
The DNA here is from genome assembly GCA_014899125.1 of Orchestia grillus. Classification (NCBI taxonomy): domain Eukaryota; kingdom Metazoa; phylum Arthropoda; class Malacostraca; order Amphipoda; family Talitridae; genus Orchestia; species Orchestia grillus. Next base: position 18,962 of record VOMN01108597.1, on the reverse strand, counting down.
TTACACTTATTATTCAGTAGCATACGCGACCTGTCCAAATGACGGGACTTACAATCCAAATAACAGAATAAATTGAGTAGTAAGTAGTCTGGATAGCAGCACTTTAGTAACTCAGGCTATCGCGCATCGAAAGCGAAGGGTAGTATGAACTTAGGAAGACAAGGAATCTATGCACAAGGTGTGTCACAGTACAGAGAAACGAGTAGTTCCATTTGACAAAGGGTCTGAAATGACGTCACGAAAATCCGTCCAATCAAAGCACACGAGTGATTTTCGGCTGCCGTTCAGCTGCAGCACCGCTACATAGTTACACTCTTGTCCCATTCTTAGCGTCTCAGACATCACCAGGACACAGTACGGGAATTATCTGTGATAGAGCTGCTCTATCAGCCCCAATAAAATGATCCAAAACAAACATTCCTTATTGTGATGAAAACATTCCTAACTTTAATGTTATGCCGTAACGTCTGTGTTTACTTCGATTTCGATTCCAATAAGGGTTAAATTCTTAACGTTTCTGAGCGTAGAATACATTGAAGGACGCTTCCCTCCGCCGTTACTCTGGTACATCTGACACTGTAGGAAATTGGTCTTAAATGATGTCAGAACTTGCCAAGAGAGGTGGCTTGGACACCAAACATGCAAACAAACAAGCAAGACCGCCAGAGTTTTAGTATTATACTAGATAGATAGATAAATTATCAGCAAAAAGGCATGAAAATGAAGAAAAGCAAAGGGATCACGAAAGTAGAAGTTCCGAAGGCCAAGCTAGAGCTAAGGTAACTCAAGGTAGGTAACCTCCGGTGCCCCGTGTCGCCCTGGGAACGCTAGTCCCCATTGCATAAGACAGACAACCTTAAAGCATAAATTAAAAACTTTCAATTATTGACTTTACAATGAAAAAATAACAGTTAGCACACGCGTACTCAATGTCTGCTGCGTTCATGGAAGGCTCATGACCTCATCAGTAGGGCCCACAAATCCTCGAATTGTTGCTGTTTGATCTCAGGACTTATCAAAATAATTCTACATTGCACCATTAGCCTTGCTTCGGTCCCCAAAATTATTTCTCGACATCCAAATTTCGCTTAGGCGTTCGTAACTCTTCTCTGGTTTCCTAACACGCCATGCTTGGAGACCGCAAAAGACCAACGCGAGTTTAAAAACAAAACTTGCTGCTCCGGCAAATCTAAAGTTCGAGGAGGTCGGTTACCTGAACGTCGTTCGCAGCCAGCGGCCGCATCAGCTACTGAACTCCTACTCGCACTGGCCTCCAAGTCCCGCTGTAAAAGATGGGGCAGCGTTCGATGATTTATAGTGGTAATATCGACGGAAAATTTCGGCTGAGAGCGGTTCACCGGCTACCGAAGAATAATAAGTCCTGAAATGGGCTCTTGATTACAATTTCTTGCTAGGCAATAGCAGTTAAACTGTCGAAGTAGTGTTACGTGCCTGATCCCACGTGCCTCGTACGCCTGATTCCTGTAACTGGCTTCGATTGAAGATGATGCAAGTTTTCGTAATGGAAAATTTAAATAATAATCTTAGTTATCCCACCAAACCTTGCATATCAAAAAAGCCTTTGGAGTTTGAGGGAAGAAGTCAAGTTTGGTCAGTAAGATATTATTATTACTAGCACACGAACCCAAACAAAAACGACGGGATTTACCTCAACTCATTATTAAAATGAATTGATATTTTCAGTGAAACTGCTCTTCATTGTGTGATTTGAAGTGAAATATTTATAAACAAACTACACTCGCGAGCAAAAGTATGGTCGGTCCTACTTGTGATTTGCTACGAGCGATTTTACGAACGAAATGACTGGTGAAGATTAATGAAAATGGGATCATTTTATAGACTATACTGTAAGCTTTGAATTAATACCATATTAACTCAACTTACACAAGTATTTCAAGAGCTCTCCTGGTGTAAGCGAAGAGGTAAGAAAAAACTTTTTCGATTTCTCTATTCGCGGCGAGTTATGCGACATGTGCGATACCGACCCCCTGTAACAGCGCATGGTATCGGAATTTCTCCCCACAGTCGGCTGTTACACGGTAACCGGTAGACATCGCTGCAAAGTTCGACCATGGACCTTGGATGATAATGGACACCACACCTACAGAAGCAGCACAAATTCTTGCCCTACTACAATTAGGACGGAGCCAGTGGGCTGTAGCACGTCAACTCCACATCAGTCAGTCCTGGGTCTCGAAAGTTTACCAACGCTTTCGAGGGACTAGAGGTTTCATCCCGAGACCAAGATCTGAGCGGCGCTGGTGCACTTCGGAGAGAAATGACCGTTTTCTCATGTTAACTTCTCTCCGAAATCATCGTTCGACCTTAGAAGACATTCAGCAGGAGCTCAGACAAAGTCGTGGGGTGACTGTCAGTCAGTGGACAGTTCAGTTACAACTCAAAAAGTGAGCTCGACTCCAAATAGGTCTGCCACAGCCCTAAAACTGACGGCAAGTCCCCGACTAGCACGCCTTCGATTTGCTGGCGCCCATCTTAATTGGGAAGTCGAGCAATGAGGAAGAGTTCTGTTCTCAGACGTGTGCAGAATGTGCTCGCGCGGTAGTGACCGCAGGGGCCTGGTCTACAGGGGGCCTGGAGAGCGATTAGCTCAGTGCTGTTTCCTTGGAACAGTAGCTTATGAAGGCGGTTCCTTTATGATGAGGGCCGGCATTTCATTTGACGGGAAAACGGAACTTGTTTTCGTACCTGGTGGGAGACGCAGAGGCGGTCTAACTTCAGACAGATACACAGACGATATTTTGCTGGAACATGTCATTCCTCATACGGGATATATCGATGATAACTTCCTCCTGGTGCATGATAACGCCCGTTGCCACACTTCACGTGCCACAGCTGAGGTCCTGGGTGAAGTCGGTATCGCCACACTGGACTGGCCAGCACTAAGCCCAGACTTGAATCCTATCGAGCACTTGTGGGATGAGCTGTAACGGAGGGTTCGATCCAGAAGTCTACCTTCTTCAAGTGTTGATAAGCTAAAATCGGATTTGATAGAGTGGGAAGGTATCCCACAAGATTCGACCAAGAAGCTGATTTGGTCAATCAGGAATCGTCTTTCAGCTGTAGTTAAGGCGAGGGTATGCAATACAAAAAAATTGTTATTAGATATTCAAGACCAAATAAAAATTCGTCTCTAGTTTTTTATGTTTTTTTATCCATTTCTTTCTTACCCCTTCACTTACACCAGGATAGATCCTGAAATACAAGTGTAATTTAAATGAACATGGTATTAATTCAAAGCTCACAGTATAGCCTCTAAAATGGTACCATTTTCATTAATATAAACTGGTCATTTAGTTCTTAAGATCCCTCGTAGTGTATCCCAAGTAGAAGACTCCACACTTTCGCTCGAGAATGTATGTAAACTAAAATTCTGTCACGTCGCATTATACTTCATAATCTTTGAAGTCAACTATTCATAAATTCTGCTAATCAAAATACTGTCACTTCGTAGCCTAATCTCTACTGTGAATTTAAAAATGAAGGATTTTGGTTTCACAAATTAGGTTATTCTAAAAATTTTCTTTCTTCAAATGAAAGATTTCGCTTCTTTTAGATAACATTAATTTAGGATACAATGTTCAGTATCTTAGCTACGACACAGCCGCTCGTTGTAATGATCTAAATGATGGCACGTGAAAAGCGTTACGGGTAAAAAAATTACGCATAAATACAAGATGGCTATTATAAGGGGATTAATTTCACAATTATTAAGGGTTTTACCACCATTACCACACTTCACGTAATTTTAACAGTGAGCCTCAGCTTTAGCAGGAAGCTCAATTTCAGTTTCATTTTTAACTACTATAGTAAACTTTCTCGCAAAAGTTACGAGAACAGCTTGGGAGCTCAGAGAAATTCACACTTATTTAACCTTTTAAACTATCAAATGTAAACTGTATGAACAGGACACATGAAGGATAACAAACTTCACTGATATTACTTACTTTATATTTATAAATTACCGTTAAACATTTCACAATTCACTATAATATTGCAATAAACTCTCACTAGAACAAAATAAACTCTTTAAAGCATGGCCTTTACAGTAGATACTAATGGTAATTAAATAATATGATTAAAGTATTACCTAAGACGAGCCCTCTGAGCGCGCCATGCAAATCAGGAACATTCGAGCGAAATGGTCGCAGGAACGGTCACCACAATGTCGAATGAGACGCCACTCAAGTGCATCAACCTCTTTCGTTGTAAAAATTCCTCACCCGCTTCATGCCGCTGTGAATTCAATATTCAGCTGGTCCAATGAAACACCATTACACATGAAGCGGTTTTTTCTTGAAACGCACGTCAATTGAGTCAATCGAGAGATATGAAGCAATCATAACGTGAATCGCCTCATTTTGGACAAAACGGTTGCCCAGGCAAGAAGTCGGCAGCACGCAGTAAAGGCCTTCTACTTGCGGGAAAACCGTATCGAAAAAAAAAAATGTTAATCAGGCTCACCTAATACGAACTGCACCAGCTACCTACGACTGATTTCAGATTGAGTAGCAAGGGATACGAGAGCTTAGCACTATCTACCCATGGTACACTCGAAAACAGACACTACCATCATAAATACCTCTGCATTATTGTTTTCAGTGTGCAGGGGTCATGAGAGAGGGAGACAAGGCTAGGGAAGGTATAAATACACTCGCAAGATTAATCACATCGCTGACCTGTAAGCGACTACGATTCCCTACAGTACAGCCCACGCCATACTTCAAGAAACGTTGACGAAAACAGACACTGCACCTTTAAAAAAATTTCTGAAGGATTCAATGAATCTCCTGAAGGTGTGAACCGCATCTTGGACGTACCTCAGCGCACGCCACGTGCCGGAGATGAGAAGAGCCAGGACTGCTCAGAGCCCAGTAACTCTAGTCAGAGAACCAACATCTATAACAAAAATACGCCAGTAATAATTATTACTAGCGCCTCCATGCCAACAAAAATGGCGATAAATCATAAGTGGAATAATATACTTTCTGCATCAGCGCTACAGACTCTCTCACTGATGAGAAACACGTCCTGAGAATCTGGACCCGTGAATTTCCTATCAAATTCCTTCATAACTGGTTAAAAAATTGCATAAAATTAGTGCACTGTGTAGTTTGGATTTTAGCCAATATTACCATGAAATCTTCCAACATCATGGTCATGTCATGACACATTTCATAGTTGTCTTTTAAGCTTTTTGGGGACCTACTCGCTCACTATTTCTAATTTGAGAAACTAAGAACCATTTCTGGAAAATGTAATCAAAGGGGTTAACATAAAACTTCACTACTTACCTTCGTCAACTATGACAAGGTGACAATAAATAAGGTCCCCTTTTAAAATATACATAAAGGTAGCACTGATACGGTAAAAAACTTTTAGGATATTCTCTTTCATTTAAAATGAACCTGGTCTTTTTACTACTTGTAGTTTTATGACAATAATTTTTTAAAAGGGGTGCCTTACTTATTGTCCACCTTGAGCATGAATTCGCAATAGAGGTACTGTATATGGAATATCAAACACAGCATTTATCGTAAGAGACTAGTACGTCTTGAAAATAAAGCGCAATAAAACTGCAGTATCACATTACATTGTTAAAACAATAAAAGATAAAATATTACTTTCAACAGCATGCTTTAATGTACAACGAAGTTCAAATAATAAGTTCTTCACTGAAGTCCAATTGAAGAAGCACGAGAATCGCGTATACGTGATATAAATAGGCTTGAAATTATGACTCGGAAAGATCACGGTTGTTATTGGCCGAATTGGGGCAGTTAGAGAAGGTATATACAAAACACAAGCGTTGAGTGTTGACTCCGTCAAATAATGAGAGGAAATGCGAGACCGGACAATAGAGAAAGATCAAAGACAAAGCGTAATCTTCCATTTGATGAAACATATTAACATGCTTTAATCATCATCATTATTAAGTCGTTTGCATCTTCATGAGGACCTGCTAAGACTACATTTCCCTCAGACTTGACGGCTTCAACACACAAAGCAGCAAACATTCGAGCCAAGGTACAACACAGCGGGTCACCGAAGCTACTGGAGTCAGACTAGTTCTCTGAAGAACACAGCTCTGATGACCTGACACACAGCAACAGCAACCCACCACACACAGCGACACGAAGCCCACAAAAACACACAGTTCTAAGTAACACAGATGATATGATGAGGACTGTGCTCATTAGGTAACATTAGTATCATCCATTATCATGAGCGACAGTTGAACGCATGGTTGGATACATGAGTTAGAACTAAATCTTCATATGCTACACAACGTACAGTGGAGCGCGAATATCATAGAAACCCACCAAGATATTCGTTTTAAGGCGTTTTCCATCGGAACAAGGAGCAAGACGCGCGGCTGCTCGCATATACTGGGTGCGGCAAAATTTTCCCATACATTTCAGGGTTGATAAAAATGAAATACAAATGGATGAATAAAAGTATTATACTTTCTAAATGCACACAGGGTCTAAACGGTAAATTGGGACAATTTTGAATATTAGTTTTAACTTTGTTCCTGGTAGCATGTGTGACTTGAAGTATCTGCCAGATTAGACTTCAAAATGAAGTACTATGGTATGCCGAAAAAGTCGAAATATCTTAGCTTCACGTTCAATGGCTACCAGGAACGAAAAAAACTTATTATTGAGCCATTGGAACAGGTGCAAGGGAGTTGTAAGCTTCTTTGTGGGTGAGAAAAATACATTGTTGATGAGGTTGCAAATGGTAGAAACTCGATAATTGCAATGGACCCTTCAGAAATTCCTCCTATCATGGAGAGGAAAAACCAGGCTGACGTCATAGTGTTGCAAGGTGTTCTAAACTTTTGTAAAATCATGCCCCATTTTATTGCAGGACCAAAATTAGTATTCCTAGTATACAATGATTCAGAAGACAGTTATGTCAACCTAGATCAAGAAGAACTACGTTTCAAAGCAAAATATGTCGGTTCAAAACTCAGCGCTACCTTATGGCCTAAACTGTCTCGAACCTCCTCAACGAAAAATTGCCACTGTTTGAACCTAAAGAAGTTGAGCCATCTAGTCACCAGATTAGAGTCTTTGTGATGATTAGTAGTAGAGAAAATGCCTTTAGGATCGTCAAGGGAGGACTTCGATCACGTACGCGGGACAACGTAGTGAACGCCTGCCGCTCCTCCAGAAAGCGAATCCAGCAGGTTCCTTCTCCTGCTGAGAAGAGATGGTCCTGAGTAGAGAAGAGAGAGAAGAGAATGAGAAGAGAAGAGAGAGAAGAGAAGGTCCTGAGAACTCCCACATACTCGTCGAGTGGAATTCATAGAAAATATGTAAAGTAATCCAAATAAATTTTCCTCAAAACATTTTGTGTCAAAGTTATTCCCCAACGCACTCGTGTTATTAATTTGTAATTTTATTGGTCCCAATTTCCTCTTTACGCTGTGTATGCATATGGTATAATTATATTTTCAATAAAAATAGATACTCTTATTCATTCTGTAATTTATTAGACTTCCATTAAACCGACAAACGCACCAGATCATTTTGCCGCACCCTGTAATTCGAGAAAATTCTTAGCGTACTCCTAAATTAGACAAGCGGGTTCAGGGCTCCGGAAATAGCGCAAAGAGCACAAAATGAACATCACATTGCGCCAGTAAATGAATTTTCCGGGAACGCTGGCAAATGCGACTTACGGTATTTAGGATCAAGCCGAAACAAAAGCTTCTGTAAATCTTTAACGGTAGCAGTGTCTCGGGGACCCCCAGGACGAAAAAAGGCAAATTAAGACAATTAAGGCTTTCGATGTCAACTCCACAAACTGATGCTTTCACCGCACAGCAGCAGAATTCAAAGCAGATGAGGGCAACCCAGTAGGGGGACTTGGGCACCTCTCAATTAAGGTAGCCGAAAGGAAACAATGCTAAGCCGTGCTGCTCTGCAGCGAGGCACAGAGCCAGCTGAACATTCCATACATCATCTCCACGCGTCCCAAGGTCCCACAACAGGGGCCACAGAAATTTCCCTCCCAGCAATGAGACCAGGACTCAAGTCAGTCATTAATTTGTCCCGCTTCTAACAAGGAGGCCAAGATCTACGCCTCGAGGTGTAACACAAATGCAGCGTCTGTGCAACACATGCCAAAAGGAACGAATATAACCGACCGATACAAGAACAGCAGATCTAGCTCAGGGATTTGCATCTCCTCATAGAGCTAAGAAGCCGTTCAATAGGGAACAAATGAATTAAATAAGAAAAATACGGAATGAGCACGGATAAAATATATATTATCATTTCACAGCAGATCACAAAAAAATAACGATAGCGACACGACCAATTTACAGAAGCAGTATCAATATTATCAATATAAATACATATTTTAAAGATATTAACATAAATTACATTGTAGAGTGATGCAATATAAATAAGTACTGACACACACAAAAATATCTAATTCTTGGCACCAAAAACTATGCTGGTAACCACCCCCACTTCAGCGCGTAGGACAACACGAAAAAAGGTTCCGCACCCATGGCGGACACGTTCACCTCGAAGCATTTCCCCACACACTACTCGTATGATACACCTCTTCACGTACACTAACGTAAATTTGGTTCTCAGTGCTGTTCGAAACAGAAATAAACTCCGGTAATTTTTCGCACCAGAATGGCGTGAAAATTAGTACAGAAAAATATAATTCAAGGCGAGTTGGTCGTCTGGGTAATCACACAAATGTAAATGCATACACGTACAAGGCTCAAGAAATCACGAGAAACTATTACACCAATCGAATCATCAGAAAGGTAGTGGGAGTAGTAGTAGTGGTGGTGGTGGTGGTGGTGGGGATGGTAACATACTTTGGTAGTGAAGCGAATCAGAAAGGGTAACTAACCTTCCTGACAAAATATTCAACCGGTTTTCAATTAATTCAGAATCTTTCTAAAATGCACCGTTTCCCCACATCTATCGGAAGATGTTCAAGCAAACATTTGACTCGTTTGTAACCAATGGACTGCAATATTACCGCCAGTGGAAGACCATGGTCACCAGAAATTCGAGACTACTTCAAACGAGCAAACAAAATGGACCCAAAAAATACATTGGCCACACGTACCGTCTGACATTGTATATGGACCAGTTAAAATAAATTTGCTAACGGTATAGAAGCCACACCTTCAGTTCGGAACTAAAAATGAGTTGCGCAGATCAAACAAACCCACGACGCGGATTTGATAGACATTTACTTCAACAAAAACAAGAATCTTTGATGCCGTAAGCGATGAAAATTATGTCCAAAAGTCCTCGATTAGCACAGGGTGCCTGTAAATCGATGCACTCATCTCTATCAACAGAAATGTTTCAAAGCAGAATACAGGAGGTAAGTGTGAATGATAATCGTGAATAATGTTAGAAGTTCAGCATCAACGCAGCATTATTCAAAAGTTCATTAAAGTAAAATTAGGTCGAAATCCGAAATGTGAAGAGCTGTGAATAGAAAAGTGCCCAGTGACTTTCTGATCATCTCGTATGATTATTATTATTATTATTAGGGTTAGACGCAATGCACCGGCCTCGAGGGCTATACCGCATCGAAAGAGTAGGGACCATTTAGTATGGACTTAGGAGAACGGGGAATCTATGCACAGGGTGTGTTCCCACACAAGATCCCCTGCGCATAGAAACAGCAAGTTAAGAAGGAAGAGGAAGAAAAGACAAATAAGAAATAGCGAAGAAGGAATGAAAACGGAAGGAAGCAAAGTGGGCACGAAAGATAGAAGTCCCGAAGGCCTATCTAAAGCTGAGGTAGCCTAGCGGTGCTCCCCTGGGGGCGCTAGTCCCCATAGCATAGGATAGACAAACCTAACTAACCTACCTCTATTGCCTATGGCCTATCCTATGCCCCCTGAGGGGTCATCTCGTATGAATGAATCTGAGGCTGAATATTTTTTGTCCTAACGCTTCAATCAAAGCTCTGAGGTCAGAAATTTTCTGTCCAAGTCCAAGCATAAAATCATAGAATAAACTAGTTCTGAGTTATAACTAGCTTATATCAAATCTGGGCAACCTCGCTAGTCAAGGTATCGAGTTCCAGTGGAAAGAATTTAAAATATAATATATAGTTGAACCAACATTGAATAAATAAATACATGAAAAGCATCAGTAGAACTGAAATAGGAAACACAGATGTGCAGTATAAATAGGAGCCCAAGGACTCGTGAGAAAGAATAAGAAAGTTATATTCTCAAGGGCAACTGCAATAAAAGAGTTTACGATTTCAGAAGCACTCAATAAAAGTAAGAGTAATGCCAAAATCTAGCTAATTACCCTCCATCAGACTAAAATTTTCCATTTGACGTCTAAACAGTAATGCTTCAATGATGATAATTCATGATTCCAAAAAATCACGAAGATAGGGGTAAAATGATAAAATAGCATTATACGTTAAGAAAAAGAGACCTCCAAGTTCTGTCGTTTCCAAAGTCGAGCAGTAGATCCCTTGCAAGTGGCAGGCTTCAACACATCTCACGATCGCGGTACGTTTGTACTACTGCGGAGCTGAGCTACGTCACGTTGTACCCTGGCCTGGACAGAGCCAGCGCACACACTCGCGTCCCCAGTGGGGCACCAAAGGAATTGATGTGTTACAAAGTAAAAGAACAATCGATACCGTAGTTTTGTCGCACTCTTGCTCCCTAATAGCTCTAACGGAGCAGTGAGTTGTTGTGGCCAAAATGCGAAGGAAGTGCAGGACTGTGGAAACATATCTTTCATTGAATCATTCTCATAGGTTACTCTATCGTCGAAAGCGCAACTCGCTCAGGTTTTGAATCCAAATTCGCTCATGGAGTACAATCAACTGAAATCAATTTCCTTGTTTGTGAAAAATGCAGGGTAACCCTTTCAATAACGTATCACCAGAATTAAAAATTATCAACTCATAAAAATCTTTCGATTAAAATTACAGTATTCTCCAGAAACTTCAACAAGAAACACATCCACTCAGTGCATTTTGTTCAGCTTTGTTCAGTAAAAATATAGCTACTCCATCTTAGCAGGTTGACTAACGAATTATCATATATTATTATCCCAAAAAGCTTAACCACCTAACCCACAAAAAAAAATATTCCAACAACGGCAGGGAGTACTTCAAAGAGATGAAGGCTAAAAATGGAACAAAGTGTATGAACCGTTAACTGGAGACATTCACGCACATCGGTTACAAGGGTGGCTGTCTTTCGAAAGAGATAAACCAAAGGTCGACCATAAAATAAAGCCCGCAATTCTCACGACATAAGTTGCGTTAACTCAGAGGCGAGCGGCTAGGGCGGGCACTGAGGAGCGCTCCTACAGCACGTCGACGGGGACAGGCACAACAGCTATCAAAACCTACTCGACCATCGAGAAGTACAGCCTCCACGACACGATGGAAGACAATTTCTTACAGTGCATCCCTTAACTTTTCGAGAACAACGGAAGTTTCCTTGGAAATTTGATGTAAACGAGCTTTATAGCAATTGGAATACGACTTGCATATTTTAGAAGTAAAAGACGCTGATTTAGGCAAGATAGGCGCACATTTATGAAGCGACACAAATACCGTACGAACAGCGAGTATTCATCCAGTGAATGGCGGGACATCACGAATAGATTTCATCGAGGCAAACTTAACCCTTTAACGAATCATCCCGAGAATTTTCGACGCCGTGGTTGTTCTATTCACACGAACACAGTCGACTACACAGACCGTGTGTAGGCACCGCCGGCCTTCTCGGGATAATTCGTTAAGGAGTTCACGCAAGTTACACGCTCTGAATCCAGTCAGCTCATCAATAAATATTTGAGAGTAGTTCCGCCCACAGACGTAAATCAGATCAATCAAATGAGAGGGCCTCGCTCAGTTATCCTTCAAGCGAGTAATGAATTTAACTAAAAACAGTTCGGAGTAATTAAAAACTAGCTCAGTTGAAACACTTTAAGAGACGCATGCATGCTGTGATAATTGACAACACTGCTGATATAGTAAATTTTCACGTCAACTATGAGTTTAATCATTACTATTCAGATCTCGAAATCAGGACGAAATTTGATCTTCTCGATTATGGTTTTAGAAATAGCCAGATGAAGACGCTTGATCAGAACCAGCTCCCATTTGATGGTGACGAGGGACAAAACAAGCTCGAAGAATAACATCGAAAGCAGCTATGCAAGAGGTGCTCGATAAACCCTGCTCCCAAGACCAACAAATGAAGAGGCAACTAAAAACCCCCCTTAGGTTTCAGACAAAACTGATCACTGAACCTCCCAAGTGGCGCAGCTCACGAGACAGAAATGCTCGGTGAAATCCTCAAAATGAAAGCGTAGGAGGGGCACCCCACCGTCGAGCCCTTAAGTAGGGGCACCCCACCGTCGAGCCTTTAAGTAGGGGCACCTTCACAACGAGCGCCACCTCACATATGGAACGATCAACAGTATGGCAAATACAGACGTCTCCATTAAATTGGATAAAAGGAAATCACTAAAATAAGTCCCTAGGAAGCTATGTACATCATTTGTCTTCTAACTGTGGGAAACGCCTAATTCAAAGTTATGAAGCATATTGATTCGGTCACATAATGCAAAAAACGCAACATCATGAGAATCTTACACGATTTGGTTTTCGATGCAAGCTGCTTGCAAGGATCGTTTCTAGAATTCACCGAGGTTTAAAAGTGACCTAATAACGTTCATAAAAGGTATAAACCTCGCAAAATACAGGGAACATTTACATGCACCGACAGCTGTCAGACCTGGTCTGGCTAATGGTGGTGACCTGGCACAGATTCCTAAACAATGAGCACGAAGCTCACACATTCAAACCTTATATTTACTTCACACTCAGGGGGGCGTACAGAGACAAACTTTGGACACGGATGCAATGAATATCATAAAATCTAGTAGGAAATTTCTCCCGAAGACTGACACCGAAGCCTTACATTATGTTAAGAAATCTAATCAGGTGTGATGAATCGAATAAATTATTCCACGATCTTGTTTCGCCGAACTGTAAGGTTATTGCACCGACCACCTCCATCGCTCTGAACCTAAAAACAAACTTAAGATTCCGAGCGAGGCCTGACCCCTCGCCTTGCTCCTCAGGTCCAATTCATGTCCCACAAAAATGACATGATCACTGCACAACTGATTCCATCGGATCGGGCGGGAGGGAGAAATAGCCGGCGAGGCTTACAGGGAAATGACACCACGAAGCGAATAGCTACAACCAAATGCCATTTCCTGCACACTTCTGTCTTCCCATTCGCATGGAGAGAGAGTTTAAAGCTTCCACTATACTCATGCTGAGGAAATCAGGTGAAGCATAACGGTCAAGATTCCTTGAATTTATTTACGTGTAATACCTGTGACAGTTTCATTATTTTCCCCTTCATACTCAGGGGTACAGACAGGACACTCTTGAAGTTATAAAAGGCAGGAGGCAAGAGACTTCGAAATCACCACAATAACCGAGGTCACATGTGCGGACGTGCCACGTTCCAGAACAGAACGCCCACACAAAAGTAGTTCACACACCAACGATCACGAGCAACATCGAGCGAAACTTTCAAGCACTCGACTGGTTCCGGCAAATCGTCTCACGTTGTCATCTTACTAACCATGGACATTCTTCAGTCAGTAACTGATACAGTTTTTTGTTAAGCGGAAGGCAGGATAGATACCGCACGTTGTTTTATAAAGGGCTAAAGTCATCTTGCTCTCTAAGTAAGTGCTTAAGGCTCATAGTAAAGCTACGTGTTGAGGGTGCTGGTGGCAGCGCCGAAGCGGGTTGTTGGGAAGATTGGTTGTGGTAGGACGAGATGTGGTTGGCGCTAAATTGGGTGCCGTGGTTGCCGCCCACAACAGCCACGGGGGGCGGAGACACCGGGGACACAATGCGCCCCATCTCGTCGCCGGGATCTGCCACATAGCCCCCGTTAACCCTGGCCCCGCTTGTTACCGCGCTGCCGTTCATTTTAGCAGACCCGTTAGCGGTGCTACTTCTGGCAACTCCGTTAGGGGCAGAGCCGTTCACGTGGCCGTTTGTGGACTGGTGCCTGCCGTTGAGAGCATTAAAGAAGTGGCCGTTCTTAACTGGAAATCCCCCGTTTGCATCCAGCGACCGCCGGTGGTCCGTTGTCCGGAAGAAGCCCCGACTGCCACCGCTGGGCCGCCGCGAGTTGTCCTCTAACTCCATCTGGTCCATCGTCTCACTGCTCGAGGAATGGTACTTTCAATAACAGATTCATTTCTTAACTTCGCTATGTACAATAAAATACAGCATTGAACAATTATAATCACACTAAACTAGAAAATATCGCCACATGGTAAAAGTTTTCAGCCTGAGGAGAGAAATCAACTTGAGGCAATGTACGTGATATGACGGAGGACTTCACATCAGCACTTATGAATCATTGAAACTCATGTAGGCATATATTAAGTGTGCGGTTTAATCGATAAGACTTTAACCCCGTTAATTTTTCACTTACCAATGGGCTCCGGAGAAAAAAAATAACTCGTGTGTAGTATAATACTATAACTACATACATAATTTTCATTCATTAAACCTTTCACTACCGCCCCTTTTTACCTTCAAATGCAAGTTTTAGCTGCTGTGCACAATAGTCTGGCTAAATATGTCATCAGAAAGATGTAGAAAATATCCCGACTAATCAAGTAAGAGGCTAGGCTTTGAGATAGTGTCCCATTGGCATTGTACAGGGTGGCCCAAAAGTAAGGTACCCCCACTGATATCAGTAGCACTGATACGTTAACAAATGTTTGGGGACACAATTTCAAGAAAAGTTACCTTACTTTTGGGCCACCCTGTATAATGGGACTATCTATCTCAATGATTAATTACCAATTTGACTCGGACGTAGCATCCCAACGGTAGCGAAAGCGTTAATCACGAGGCCAGACAAAGTCATGCGAATAACGAAACATTTTGTTCAACAAGTGCAGGCCATGTACTGATCATGGTATTCGGCGGCACACTCCCCAGACCAAGTGCAGCACGGACGCGCCATTCCGAGTCACAAGTCGTCTGCTACATTTGGCCGTTTT
Source organism: Orchestia grillus (assembly GCA_014899125.1). Lineage (NCBI taxonomy): Eukaryota > Metazoa > Arthropoda > Malacostraca > Amphipoda > Talitridae > Orchestia > Orchestia grillus. The sequence continues at coordinate 3,831 of VOMN01108597.1, read as the reverse complement.
GATCTGGAGGATTGGTAGGTAGACTACCTACATAGCTAGGCTAGAAATGGTGGTTATGAAAATGTCACATTTAAACCCTTCGGTCATATCACTGTCGCATTCAGGCAGTGACTCATTGACTAGTAAAGTTATTTATTCATGCGAATTTTTCGTTCCAGCTTTTGCTTCAAGTTTTGAGCGTCTACCAACCAAAAAATCTGTTCATCTTTCACGCGGCTGTTTTATGTTTTTTAGTTAGTTCGAAGGTCACTAGCCACATGGAACACAATCTCAAGAGATTGAAAAGCACACACCATTTACTATGAACTTAAGAAAATGTGGAATCGATGCACAGTTGTGTTCCCACATAAGATTTCTTGCGCATAGAAACGTCAAATTAAGAAAGAAGGGGAAGAAAAGATAAACCATAATCAATAAATAAAGTGTGAAAGAGGATAGAAGCAAAGCGGGCACGAAAGGTAGAAATCCCGAAGGTCTAGCTATAGCTGAGGTAACCTAACTGAGTCTCCCTGGGAACACCAACCCCCATAACATAGGATAGACTAACTTGACTAACCTAACCCTACTGCCTATGACCTACCCGATGCATCTGAGGGGTTCACACACCTCTTTTATGGTTGCTCCTTTACCTGCTAACGGTCCCTGACCAGGTGGCCGGTGGTGCAATCACACGGTCTGTGTAGTCGACAGAGACCGTGTGAATGCAACAACCACTGCGTCCACATACGTCGACAGTGACGTCGTTAACAGGTTAAGAACTTCAGCATTACACCAGTTACTGCTCTCGCAGCTTCTCCAAACAAGTAGCTCTATTATGAGATACTCAAACGTTCTCACACGTACATCAGCATCCGTACCGTACTCAATTCTACGACTAAACTGTTGCCCTAGCAATTCTCTGTACCAACGGCTGACCCTTTACATTTCTATACCGAGGTACCGATCCTCTATCTTGCAAGTCGCAGCTGCTCTGTTCCAATACAAATTTTAGAATATTTACGATTTCCTTTATAACTGCATGTAGTCATCTCATTCCTTAGTTTCAAACATATACCTCATTTTACTCTCCCTTGAAATCCTTGTCATCTTGGATGCTCCACAGCACGATTCAGACTCTCATTCGAGCAATAGAGATCACATGCAGTCCTGCGTCTAACAGTTCCAAAACAATCCGACATTGCCGTACGTGTAAACATGAACAACATAAGTTACGTGCTAGTAAGCCCTGGCGACCTCCTCCCAGCTGGCCTATTCCTGCCCCTCGTCCAGGCTACACAGCCCTCGAATAAGAAATGGAGTCCAAAAACTGAGGCGAGTCACGGAGAACATGCGCTGCTAGTGCGAGCTACAGGGAAATCATCCATGACTTCTTATTTTTGAAGTCAGCTCAAATGACAAAACGCACCACGAAAGTGATGTTTAAAAATTTCGTCTGGGCTTATCGAGGGCGCCAGATTTTATCCATTCACAACCTTCGATGCGCCCACATCCCATGGAAATTCTACGCAATCCTCGCACTTTCTACTTATTTCCCCTCGTTCTCTAAGGATGCAAGAGGAGAATTCACGCTAAATTTGATCAACGAAAGGAAATTATTCGTTTTATACTTCAAAAATTTGCATACCAACTCTCACCAACTTCTGGTTAAGAAACAATGCCCTAGAAGAAGGCGAAGTTTAGAATAAATATTTTATGTGAGAAGTCTGTACTCGTTTAACATTATCACAATGAGCAATGCTAGAAATACAGCTAAAATTAGAACACAAATAGAAGGGATGATGCACATGTGTTGACTAGACAGACTGCGTCTTGTGCAGCCCAAAAGACGGGAAATTCTTGCTCTTCATACGTAAATGGGTTAGGAAGCAGAGGTCGTTGATAAGTAATATTAAACCCTTCGTTAGTTTCTTGGGGTGTACCGTTTTTTAATTATGTTTCCAAGCCAACTGTATTTGAAAACCCGACGACTAACACAATTGCACACTTGCGATGTAGGGAGTACGAGCTATGCCCACAGACGAGGGTGAGAGCGTGAAACACTCGCCCAAGTCATCACGGGTGAAATAACTTACTACTATTGAGTGTTACGCCCGCTGCTCAGTCAGGACAAGTTTGCAAGGGCCGCAGTCGCTTCTCACTCAAGATAAGAAAACGGTTTTGATTGTTAATAAATATTTACAAGAGATAATCAACGTACGTCCATGACGTTTTGCCCATCAGACACGACTACCATTGCCCACACGACTTGAAGACAGGATGGAATCATTTCTTCCTTCTTCATCGGCCAATTTCTTGCGGTGATGAGGCTGCATATAGCTTTGAAGGAAAAACTAGCTGCAGCTTTATGTAGACATGCAATAAGGCTGCATTTAGCTTTTCACGACAAACTAACAGCATCCTTTCTAAAGTAGATTTTAAAATCGACACAGACGGTTACGGGTTAAACTTGAGGCGAGACTGTATCATTCAAATGTTGAGCGTGTAGCTGAAGGAAGCAATAATACTGCAGTGTATGTCTCGAACACTTTATTACAGAACAAAGGTGAGGAGTCATGACACCAGCAATATGACTGCAGGTTTTCCTTCAGCCAGCGCATGAAATATTAGGGGCGCTAACAGCTCAACTACAAACCCTCATTTTTATGTTGAGACGTTCAAACGTCACACAAACGAAAAAAAGTTACAAGATAATGCGGATAAACTTAGTTTTCTTATAAGGGGCCATAAAAGAAAGACTTTGCAACAACGGTAATAAAAAGATAGATCTCGGACAACATGAATATGAAATGCAGACCTGATAGCGGCCACATCGCGTCGTCCTGAACACGACATTGAAATCAAAAGCTATCTCAAAACAAGTAATGAGAAGTGAGCGCAACAGAAACTCTTTCAGTCCCTTCCCAACCGTACCGAGACAAAAAGAACCAAGTACCAATTACAATTCGTACTTCTGTTGGCACATATCCGGTGCCGGAAACGTACCAAGTACGATCATGCAACTCTAGTAAAGTAAAGAGACAATAAAAGCTGTGGAGGCCATCTATATTGATCTCCAGACCCAAACCCTCTGATTCACCCTCGCACGAACCCCTGACAACAATTGGCGAAAAAGAAGATTTTCAGTTAATTTATTTTGGTACAACGGGACCCACACTCGCGAGGCGCCAGAAAGCCAGTGTGCAGCGAACATAGCACTACTACAACAGCACACCTGCCAGGTGCTGACATCGAGCACATATTATTATTTATTACCTTAATGATTCATTAGCGTGAGGCTCCTTAACCACACTGAGGCGATTTTAGCAGAGCGTAACCAAGGAAACGTTTGGCATGAGCTGTAGGGAACATGTAATCCATGCACAGGTGTGTTCCCACACATGATTCCCTGCGCATAGAAAGCGCAAGTTAAGAAGGAAGAGGAATAAAAGAAAGAATAAGCAGCGAAGTAGACATGAAAACGGAAAGAAGTAAAGTGAGCGTGAAAGACGAAAATCTTGAAGATCTTTTATAGGTGAGGCAACCTAACCGTGCACCCTGGGGACGCCACTCCCCATAGCACACGATACACAAACCGAACTAAGCCAGCCCTGTTGCCAACCCCGTGTCCCCGAGGGGCATCAAGCACACAGACACCAGGGCCCCACGGTGGGTGTGGCAGTGGGGCTGACGTCAATTGCAGAAGGCCAGCTCCTTCCGTGGCAAAAACAGTGGTCTAACATTCAAATGTCATCAGTGCAAAGGTTTTCTGGAAACTTGAAAGGTTTACGTTACTTGTGAGCGATGATTATTATTATTATTATTATTGGGGTTAGACATAATGCACCGGCCTCA
>VOMN01108591.1:0-17799 GCA_014899125.1 Orchestia grillus | reverse complement strand
AATAATAGCTCAGTGTAGCTTGCTTGGTTGGTCTTCTGTCCGTTTGTTTTTGTATCACTGTTTTAAGGATTAATGTAGAAAAAAATTCCCGGGTCCGCATTCCTAAATTACTAGCGACACTGTCATATAAACATAAACAGTGATACTGAAAAATAACATTATTTAATATCAGAGTTACCGTAAGAGAGCATTGTTTGGCAAACGGGTTCAATGTCGAAATAATGTAAGATAATTGTATAGCTCTGTTTAGGCAGCATGTTAAAAAGTATTTTGGGCAGAAAAGGTACTTCGAAACTTTTTTAATTAAAGGGGCAATTAGTACAGGAGCTGTTTACAGTCGGTGTTCATTAAGTTACGAGGGCAATATTTTACGAGTCGAAAAGTGAATGAGGAATTTAGGGTTAGAGTTTCAATTGATGAATTCGTGTTCTGCTTCTCCGGTGTGGCAAAACTGTTTCTATAATTAGGCAAGAATAGTTTTCATACCCTCACCACTTAATTAAAGACGGTTACACTGGTTCTGTGATGTGTTTAGAGCATAAGATATAGCGGTACAATTATCGCTATGATTTAAATAAATGTACTACATCATTTCTCGTGGCTCCCGCTTTTCACCCTCAATAATTGTAATGATGTTCCTCCCTGAGAAATTTTCAACAGAAAAGTTAAAATGCCGACTCCTAGTATTACAAAGCAAAAGCTTAAATTATAAATTTTGACAAATATTTATCTTTCAACGGAAGAAGTCGTCACCCAAGTTCTCCGATCAATTTGGAAACACTTTTACAAGCGTGATAGTTACCCATAGGCTGAGAATATCTTGCTTGCCTTTCCTTCGCTCGAAAAAAGTAAGCCTTGGATTAGTGGCCAAATTAAACAGGAACACTGATGCTCACCTCAACTTGAGGCGGAATGACGAGTTCGGGTCGTTGTCCCAGTGGCTGAGCGAGGCCACGCGCTGGGTGCCTCCGTTCTTCATCTGCAGCACCCTCGGCTTGGAGCTGTGCATGTACACGTATACTTTATCCTCATCAGGCACCCACACTTCTGCACCTCCGTCTTCATTATTATCGCCATCACTCGGCGGACTCTCCTCCTCAGGGATTTGGATTCTCTTATGAGGAGCCTTTGGTCGTCTCAAGTGGAGTTCATCATGGGATTCCGATAAGAAGTCCTGTACCCGTTTTTCAACGGGATGAAAATATCTTCTATTGGCTGTTTGTTCAGAGTCTGTTTTCTCAGCATCCTCTGCAATGCTGTTCAGGCCAGAGGGCTGAGTAATGTCGATAGCCACACCAGAACTTCCAGTATTGGAAATTTCTCTTCTCTTCGGTCGCACTCGCCGTCGTCTGTCTCCTGCTAAAGAGGATTTTGCTTGGGGTGCAGCATTTTTTTGAGACACTGGTCCAACGTTATGTCGTTGAAAAATAGATATCCTTTGCCCAGCGTTCTTACTTTTGAAAAATGACCGAACACCTCCTTCAGGCACGTTTGACTTTTTAATATTAGCCGCTTTATCAGTAGTCTCTTCTTCAGGTGCCTCTTCTGCAGCTGGTTCTTCTGGTTCTGGATCATCTGCAGGAGCACTTTCTTCGGCCTCGGCTTCTGCGCCTGCTGGGGCTTCTTCGTCTGGGGCAGGTTCTGCCTCGTCTGCATTTTCTGCAGTATCATCTGGGGCAGCATCATCTGGGGCGGCTTCGGCTTCCCCTGCATCTTCTTCTGCTTCAGCTTCAGGTTCGTCTGGAGCATCTTCAGCTGCTTCCTCGTCTACTTCTGCTTCAGCTTCAGGTTCGTCTGGAGCATCTTCAGCTGCTTCCTCTTCTACTTCTGCTTCAGCTTCAGGTTCGTCTGGAGCATCTTCAGCTGCTTCCTCTTCTACTTCTGCTTCAGCTTCAGGTTCGTCTGGAGCATCTTCAGCTGCTTCCTCTTCTACTTCTGCTTCAGCTTCAGGTTCGTCTGGAGCATCTTCAGCTGCTTCCTCTTCTACTTCTGCTTCAGCTTCAGGTTCGTCTGGAGCATCTTCAGCTGCTTCCTCTTCTACTTCTGCTTCAGCTTCAGGTTCGTCTGGAGCATCTTCAGCTGCTTCCTCTTCTACTTCTGCTTCAGCTTCAGGTTCGTCTGGAGCATCTTCAGCTGCTTCCTCTTCTACTTCTGCTTCAGCTTCAGGTTCGTCTGGAGCATCTTCAACTGCTTCCTCTTCTACTTCTGCTTCAGCTTCAGGTTCGTCTGGAGCATCTTCAACTGCTTCCTCTTCTACTTCTGCCTCAGGCTCGTCAGGAGGCGCATCATCACCAGCTTCTTCAGCTTCGCCAGGCTCACCTTCTTCAGCAACATCATCAGCAGGTGGCGATTCCTCTTCTTCAGTGACAACCCCTTCGTCGTTCTCATCTTCCGGATAGTTCTCATCTTCTTCAGCGGTAGGATCTCCCTGTTCTTCATCATTGTCAGCAGTACTGTGAATTCCTTCGTCAGTGCTCTCTGCTGATCCAATCCTCCCTTCTTTAAGGAGTCCTTCCGCCGGGGCTTCGTCTGCTGGCTCTGGAGGGTTTTCAGCTTCTCCAGATTCCTCCATTTGTCGGGCTTTCTCTTCCTCAGCCCTTCTTTTCGCTCTCCTCTCTTCCAGCCTCTGCTGAAAGTTTTTGGACCGCGTTGTACTGCTGTCAGGTTTTACAGATTCTTTGCGACGACCTCTGTTTCTAAGTTCTACTCCCATGCTCTCCTTTCCCGTCGGCCGGGAAATGTTCCTCCGCACGCGGTTGCGACGGCCATTTCTGCCTTGGGCGTTCAGAATAGCCGCCTCTCCAGACATGGTCGTTCGGTCAAGAGCTCTTAGTGATGTCAATGATGTTGGGCGGTCTTCGACCGCTAGATCCATTTTTCAACCCCAATGAACAAAAAATAATTAATTGCCGATTCTGAAAAGTGTGTGAAAAAACTAGTGAATTGTTGTCCGAGCAGTGAAACGTTTTTACCGCCGTTTTTCCATCTTTAGGTTTCTATTCGTCCTTTTAAACGTAAAACGGCCTATCATGAATAACGAAATCTAATCTGGAAGTATTCAATCATGAATTACTTGTCAGATAAAAGGGAACTAACTCTTTCCAAGACTGTAAGAAGTATGTACAACCTTTAAACGGAAAATTTTCGAGGCGTCCGCCCGACTCTCGTACTAAACATTAATCAGCGGCGTAGGCACCAATACCGGGAATGGGACCACTCAAGGCGCGTTACTTGTCGCTGCTCCATTCGTTGAAGCGTCCTGATCAATACGACACTAGCATGACCAGCTCCCTTCCACAAAAGTGAGCAATGTAGCGATCATTGGAACGGCTCAACCATAGCTGTAGCGATGATAGATGAATCAAATTAATTTAACACGATATTGATTACCGAATTGGAAACTGCAATCAGCGACTGGGCAAAATGGTCATTTAAAATATATATTCCGAGGAACATGTTACGTTATTCTAGAATTGAAGTTACAATTTTTCATCACTAAGCTCCGAGTATTCAGCACGGACCACCAACCGCCACCAAAGTCGTTTTTCAGAAATGCGGCGAAGACACCGCTTTCTGAACACGTGGTTTCGAGGCACCTAGACAACGAACCACTTCAGCATAGGACCAGACTCGTACTGAAGAATGGTCGATGTTTCGACCAAGTGGCGGCGGGCGCCGTAAGCCAATACGAAGGCTCAGACTCGCCCGCAGGTATGCGTGTGATGGCGGTGCTTGACGAGTACGCGCCCCTGCGCTCAGTGCCATGGTAACGCGTACTCTGATTAAAACTCATTCTCGCTTCACTTTTCCAACGAATTGGACTGAATGCCAGACGATACAGGGCGAAAATCTTATCTTGTGGGCTTGTTCTTGTCTAAAATACAGGGCGCGAGTGAAGGACTATTGACACGCGTTGATTTGAGAGACCGCCGTATACCGGAACGCCGACTTGATAAGTCGTATTTATTAGAATAAGGGACGCCAAGGATCCATATTGTAGGTTAATATTCGTAAACATCCACTGGGTAATAAATTTAAAACCCAGTGGATGTTTACGAATATTAACCTTAATAAGTCGTGTGAGCGGAACTTTGGCGATGTAACATTAGAACGTTCTGTTCTTTCGAGCTCGGAGTAAGGGCTCCAGCAGCAAGCTGGAGTCGTTACGACCCGCTGAGTCACAAGTGGTCGCATAGATGAGTCAAAACCTTGCGAACATCTTCTCGGTTCCTGTATTTCTCTTAACCTTTGTCCGAATTCCATAATTCTTGGGAAAATTTCTCACCATTTTTCAATAAAAGTATGCATAACACGCATGAGGAGGAGGTATTCTGTTATGTACAAGTAGACGCGCCCCGCCACAAATATCGTGACAGATGACGGTAAAATCTTAAGATGCTCTCTTATTTACGGTAACTCTGACATGAAATGACGTTATTTTCAGTATCACTGATACGGACTGCCTTATCTGAGCAAAAGTCTCTATTAGTTTAAGAATATGGACCCGGGAATTTTCTCTTATCTAAATCCTTAACAGCGTAACAGAAAGACGAACCAACCAAGCAAGCAAGCAACAACGGTCTATTAACATATATTGAGATTATGTATTTTGCAATATCCCCGCTATCATAATAATAACCATATGTTTATACAGGGTGTTCAAAAGAGACCGGACCCCTGAGAATCCTAAAAAAATATTTTGCTTTAAAAGTAATCCGTATCAGTGATACTGAAAATGAATAATTTTCATGTCAGATTTAACGTAAATAAAAGGGCATCTCAAGAATTTAACATCATTTTTCTTTTTTTTTGGTGGAAGGGTGTCTGCTAGTTCTTATTATAAACTAGACCTCACGTAAGCCGTTGAATCACCAATTCAAATTAACATGTGAGCCTCTAACTCTGCGCAGTGTTTACTAAACTTTTGCAGTAAATGGCCTCTTCCGGGGGCACTAAACCAATTATGACCCCCATATTTATAAGCCTTCTGAGAACGTACTAATTTTAAAAGGCACAGATACATTTTAAATATTAAAAATGAGGAACGAGCCTCAAATGGTCCCTCTTTACCCACACGAAAATGTTCTTTGGGAACCCCTGCTCAAGTGATTTTACTTATTTTCCGACAAATATTCAAAGCGTAGGAAAATGAGTCACTTTAGCCCCAATGAACGGCTAGCCTGATAGGATGGAAGCCCCCTCACTTAATTACTGAGAGATGGCTTTAGAATTTCTGGTCTATGTTACTTACGACTGAAGAGTGTCCATGGTTAGCAAGATAAAAAGATGATCAGAGCTTAAGCATCACTCAGGGTGTTACCACAAAAAAGTTTAGAGATTGTTAAATTCTTATTACTCTGTAATTATTAACCGCGGAGGCCACAGCTTGATCTCATTTTAATTTGTCGTAAGGATAAATAGATACAATCCCCCGTAAAGTAAATTTCCCCACATTTAATTTTATATCCTTTCTGGTAAAACGCTGCTCCTTTCCCAAATAAGATTAAAATTTGAAATCAATTGACCTGAATTTACATTTTCAGGAATTTTTGCAAGAAAAAATCCTCTAATTAATTATTTTCACTTATGGTGCGGGTTGAAATCCCAGCTGACATGAGCACAAGCCCTGCTGTACATAAAGTAACACATAAATTTCACATAGTTCATAATGTCATATTGCACATACATTTCACATAGTACAAAATGTCACATTACACATGAATTTCGCATAGTACAGAATGTCACATTACACCTAAATTTCACAGTACATAATGTCACATTACACATAAATTTCACATTGCACATAATGTCACATTGCACATAATTTTCATAGCCCAACACTGGAATCATAGACACCAAGAAAAAATTCTCTCGGCAAAAAAGTAAGTTAAATGTTCGTCTAGTTTACCGTAGATTTTTGTGAGTGGCTGCAAAATTTAATGACTGAGAAGTAAGCTTATACCTAGCAGTAAGTACAACCCAATAACAGCTCAATGAAGAAAGTGAATGTCATCAGAGAAGCTTCAGAAGAAAATGGGTTCAGGCACTTAGGCAAAGTTCAGCTAAATAATCCCCAAATTCTTAACTTCAAAATCCCTCAGATAAACAACAGCGACACATCTGGAGGGCATTATCTGTTCAAACATCAAGGTCCTTTTGAAGTTCAAAATAATAATTTTACCTTTCTACTCTTCAGCTTTTGGCCAGGTATTATGAAAACTCTGATAAGTCCCCGAGCTCATGCATCTAAAATTTATACCTGGGATGTAGAGACATTATCATATCTACATAGGATGTAGTGTACGAGTACGTACCACGTAAATATCATCTATGTCGCTTTTATTTTATTACATATCAGTTTATATTTTATATATTTGTTATGTATTTTCATGGATGTTCACTCATTTATTACATCATATTGCAAATTACATCTTATTTTATCAATATGATCATTTTTGTAGGTATGGTTTTAACATGAAACTACAATGTAAATTCATTCCCATATAAAATAATGCATCTTCATATTTCTATTAATCCATTACAACGACATGGAATAAACGTAGACACAAAACGTATGTATCTACAACGATACATTATTGAAGGTCAAATGTAGAATCCGGTTTGCAATTCGAAAGTCAAGTGAACCTATATTTGTTGACTCAAAATTCTTCTTTCCACAATTTATGACAATCTACTGAACTCATTAGGAACAAGCAGCACATCACAAGGTCAAGTAAAATCTTGAGTGTATGCACGTATTTCCTCCCTCCTTGCAAATGGAAATCCAAGGCCGTGGAGGTTTGATCCCACCACAGGACAGGCTAAGACATAAGCTCCCAATTAATTTTCGATTACCATGCCCGAACGCGACCTCTGTGTGACGCTAACACGGCTCCCAGTTCCCAGCTAACACGGCTCTCAGCTCCCAGCTTACACAGCTCCCAGCTCCCAGCTAACACAGCTCCCAGCTAACACGGCTCTCAGCTCCCAGCTAACACGGCTCTCAGCTCCCAACTAACACGGCTCTCAGCGAGTGATGCGTACTGCCATCGAAGTGAACTTTCCAAACAGCGGGCACGGCTCCCAGCTCCCAGCTAACACGGCTCCCAGCGAGTAATGCGTACTGCCAACTTTCCAAACAGTGGGCACGTATCTGAGTCGCATGTTGTAAGTTACAGGGCTCGATATGTACAAAATACCGAGCCAAGTTAGTCAGTCAATACGTCAATATGACGAGCTATAATATGGCGTGATAAGATCTATCTTCAGTTTCAACGCTTGTTTTCACATGCTAACGAGAAGTTTTCAAATTACTGCATAATGTATAATTAATTATATCTACATATTACGCTGTATAACATATAATAATATTTTTTCAGCATAGACTAAGTATTCATCGGTAATTATTCTGAGAAGAGCAATCACAAAACTATTCATGTAAGTGACTGAAGTTGACATTTTTATTACAGACGAACTTCAAGGCTGCTGTGAAATCAATTGCCGTGTTTTGGGAGTGACTTTATTGGGCCTTCGTCACACGCACGACAACTGCAGAATTTGGACTTCCATTAGAAGTGGGTAATGATACGAGCCTTGAAGAGGTCGCAATCTTTTACTTTGAGAAAAAATGAGATGGCCCCGGAAGTTTAAATAAAAAACTTTAAGCTCACCCGACAAAATATTAGTCACCAATTACCTTTCGAGGTCCAGTTATTCAATACATTCATCGATAGGTTTTGAAAGCTGTAAAAGAAATTTAGGTTTTACGAAAGTACTGGACAGGCATTGGTCTTCATTCAGAGCTGACAAGGAACAGACTTGTTTCTTAGTTGCGCCACAATGAGGGGACAAAAGCAAGACGTCTCGGAATAGCAAAAAAGTGCTATTGCATTTGGTCGGGCTAAGGGCCACCCAATGGAACAAGTCGAGGAACTCACTGGTATTTCATACCTCACTGTCATACAGGTGAACCAACAATTAAAGCATTACGGTACACATGGTCCGAGAAAATTGTATCCGATAGGGACTGCCACCGTGTGTCTTAAATTGTTAGCCGCAATTGCTTTGCACCATGGACGGAACTACTGCTAAACGTCAATGGTGGCCCTTCTCCTGCTGTCTCTAAAAGAACGCTTTGTAAGGAACTCCATTCAGTTGATATATGGAGCAGGGTAACCCGTAAACGACCGATGTTAACTCATGCCTACAAGACCACTCGTTTGAAATAAACCATTATACAAGCACATTACACTGTAGAGGATTGGAAAAGTGTCATGCGGTCTGTTGGATCACGATGCTGTCTCTATAGCAATGATGCCCGCCGTCATGTTCATCGGAAAACTCATGAAGGCACCAACAAAGCTTGGGTTCAAGGACGATACAAGGAGGAGAAGGTCTGTAATATTCTGGGGCTGTTTCAACTACACAGAAGTGGATCCTTCAGTTGAGGTGTCATTCAAATTGAACCATCATGGCTATATTAAGCTGATAGATAACCAAGTTTTGCCATTTGAACAATATCTGAATGAAGGAAGGCATATAGTTTTACCTATCTTTCACCATAACTGCCGAGGGCATCGGGCTAGAACTGTCATTAATTAACATAACAGCCATTTAGGATATGTCAGGCATTTAGATTGGCCAGCTAAGTCCCCAGACTTGAACCCAATAGAAGATTTGTGGAACGACCTCAAACGACAAGTTAGACCCCCAAAAGATCGTCGACGTACTGTGGCAGCACTACGAGCTCAGTTGCTGTAAGAGTGGTTTAAAATCGACCAAGAGTACATTAGGACATTTGTAGACTCAATGCCGCATAAATTGTCGCCATTATTCACGTTCGTAGAGGTCCAACGCCATAGTAGTTGCAGGTGACTATTTTTTTGTCAGTGAATCTTATTTTGCTGTTTATCGCATGAGAACGGATACCAGTGTGTTTTACACCTTGCACGAGAAATGTTTGTTGAGTATCTTTCTAATAAACATGCAACATTCTTGACGTAGTAAATTATGATCTGTAACATTCATCTTTTAAATATCAACTAATGTGAACACTGGTTGAACTTCGTTATAGAAATGTGATTTACTCTTAACAAAATCAAAATAAAACCAAGAAAGTCAATGTAAAATGCGCTTTGTCTTAAGAAACTAAGCTCTTTCAAAGCGATACGAATGTCGAAACTTACGTCTCATCCTTTAATCTAAAGCACGAATAGTTTTTGGCTTATCTAAGAAACAAAGAGAACAAGACATACGCGCCTTTATTGAACAGCGAACCAGGCCCTCATGCTCTGACATTTTCTCTTGTTATCTCAGCTCCAGCGTGTTTTGAAAACGACTTGTTCGCTCTGAGGCCCACACGCTGGTCTGCGTTGACTACCAGCTCCATATCGCTCAATTGTCCCAGTGCTCCAGATGCGGAGCACGATAGAGATAACTGACTTGCCATAATTTTAGACAAGTGGCACTCTCTTATCAATATGTCATAAATGAAATATCGACATAGATAGTCCCGTTTACCACTTCTTAAATCTATGATAAGCCGATACATCCATTTAAGCTTTTTGTGGAGATACAAAACTTTTTGTACCCCCACAGTTTGTACGACATTTTGCATGACAAATTGGATTCATTCAAATAGAAATGAGACGTAGCACTGAATGTACATTCTGCGAACAGGACAGGCATTTGAATGAGGTAAGTTAGTGTCTTCCGCATGCAATGAGGATTGGTGACCCCAGGGGGGCACTGTTAGGTTAGATAGGCCTTCGGGACTTCTATACACACTCTTCACTTCCTTCAATTTTTATAACATCTCCGCTATCTCTTCTTCGTCTCCTTGGGCTATGCGCAGGGGATCCTGCGTGAGAATACACCATGTGGATAGGTTCTCCGTTCTCTCAAGTTCACACTAAAAGGTCGCTTCTCTTTTGGCGCAAAATAGTCCGAGTCCCTGAAGCGCTGCAATCTATGTACACTACTGCTATCTATATACGCTATCTATCTATATATGCTATCTATCTATATACGCTATCTATCTATATATGCCACTGCTATGTATATGCGCTACTACTGCTTATCTGTTAATTTGGCCAATCGTATAACTCACCGTTCTCGATTTTTCTAGAACGAGATAACTTTTTTCTCCTCGGGCTTGTTTTGGTCACTCAAAGTCCCATGATTATGTGCATATATTCCTCGACGTCCTTTATGTAGTGCACAAGTAACTGCTGTAATTTGACCTTAATGAGGCTTAATGACTAGCACCAATGGAACGGAAATTCGATAAAGACTTCCAATGCCTTTATCCAGCTCACGAAGTGTGTCACTCCTGTTGGCCATCCTATGGAGGACATATTTACAATGTCAAGTGAATGACTTGGTGGCATGCAAATCAGGAATTTTTTACACATCGGTTCTCATTACGCTGTTTTGTAAGGGTCTTTTAGCAGTTTTCACGTATTTTTAGGTGGCTTTGCTGCTTTCAGAACGAGAAGTCCGTGAAATTCCTGGATGAGGAATTGAAGCTGGGACGGAATCACAAAACTGAAGCAGAAGATCGCACATATCGAGAAGCTGAGAAAATGAACTCCTCAAAAGCTTTCAATTAATTTGGAGTATGAGGTTTATCTAAAGGATTTGTCTATTCAATTTATCCCACGATATAATAATACCCCAGTGTTCCTTGCTTGGTTGGTCCTTCCGTCCGTCTGTCCTAAGCTAATAGCGAGACTGCCATCTAAGGCAGTCCGTATCAGTGATCCCGAAATTAATAACATTGCCAGAGTTACCGTAAATAAGAGGACATCTTAAGAATTTTGTACCATTTGTCTCGCCATTTGTGGCGGGGTGCGTTCACTAGTAATTAAAATAAACTATAAAATACGTGTTCACTGAAATAGGACCTTGAACCAATATTTGCAACTTATTCCAACTGGCTTTGGAGAACTTGTTCAATTGAGGTATTTACGTGATGAGGGCTCTGATGAAAGTTGCTTAATATGCTAGAGGGGCGACCTAAGTGCTGAAAAAGAGAAAGTTATAATTTCCTTCATTCCAGCTCAGTAACTCTATCTGGATTGGTAAGTTCTAAGATATTCTCGTTCAAGTATTTGATTAGGTTTTGATTCGGTAAATCTGTAATTGTGTATTGCCAGTGTTGGTTAAGTTCCGTAATGGTGTATTTCCAGTATGGGTGTAGTTGTGTAATGTTTTGCTTCCAATAATGAAGTAGTTTTGTAATGTTGCACCTTCAATAATGGAGTAATTGCGTAATGTTGCACTTTCGATAATGGTGTAGTTGTGTAATGGTGTACTGCCAAGAATGGTGCAATTGTGTAATGGTGTGCTTCCAATAATGGTGTAGTTGTGTAATGGTGTACTTCCAATAATGGTGTACTGCCAGTAATTTTTGTAATTCTGCAATGGTGTAATTCTGTAATGATGTAGTTCCAAAAATGCGGTGGTTCCATTAATAGTATTGTTTGTAATACTGTAGTTCCAATAATGGCGTAGTTCTGTAATGGTATAGATTCAATAATGATGCAGTTCCAATAACGGTGTAATTGAAATAATGGTGTAGTTCCAATAGTGGCATAGTTCCAAAAATGGTTTAGTTGTTTAATGGAGTCGGTCTAATAATGCCGTAATTCCAATAATTGGGTAGTGCAAATAATGGTGCAGTTCCGTTATGGTGTTGTTCTAATAACGAAGTCGTTCCAGTAATGGTGCAGTTCCAATAATAGTGTTATTCCAGGAATGGTGTACTTTCAACAATAGTGCAATTCTATAGTAGTGTAGTCCTAATAATAGTATAGTTCTGTACGTGTGTAGTTCTGCAATTGTGTAGTTTAAATAATGTGTAGTTCAAATAATAAAATACTTCCAATAATTGTGTACTTTTATAAATGATGCAGTTCTGCAATGGTGCAGTGCTGTAATTGAATAGTTTCAATAATGATGCAGTTCCAGTAATGATATAGTTCCAGTAATGGTGTACTTTTAATAATAGATTTTTCTGTAATAATATTATGTCAATAATACCAAATTCGATTTTGCATTTCAGCTGAATAATTCATCCACGATCAAAACGTTCTGCAATGGTGCATTTCGACGCAATATCCAATGTTCACTGCAACAGTTCTAACAAATTTGTGACGAGCTCAAATATAATTGATTGAACTCATAATTAATTTACTTGTTCGATTAGCTTTATGCGTAGGATAAAGTTTTCGTGTAAAAAATCTAATACAGATGTGCAGTGAACGAAATTTGGAGCCGAAAAGTTCGAGAATTTTTTCCGAAAATAAGGCCTCATGAAAACATGAGACCCTTTTCATGTTAAAATCAAGTGTCAAAATAACAGCACAAAGTTGATTTACAAAAATATCCGACCACGCTTCACCAATTCCGTGACTCTGAAGATTCAAAAGTAACGCCGATTGAAATAATATTTAAATAAAAACATTATTTTGATAAAAATCCCATGAATACCGAAGAGTACGTCGTGGTTTTCGAAGCAGACAACTACTGATATTTTTACTTTTGTGCGATGTAGAATTTTTTCATCATGATCCAAGAGGGTTGGCATAGTTTCGTGCCGAAACAAAGGACAGAAGTCGTCGATACCAAAACTCCAGAGGAGCTGAGAGCCGCCTTTTTTTGGCGAGTGAATAATGGTCTGTTCGACCGCAGGTTCCATCATGACTACCGACATTTCTTGCTGCATGAGAGCGTGCTGTACTAGCTCCAAACATTAGTCATGCTCTATGTACACTGCAGAAAAGAAAACCCACTGTGGTCTGACCATCTCACTTGAAAATGGGCATTTTCACATTAGACATTGTAATGTGGTTTGTGTTCCTGAAACATCTTCTACATAGAGTACACCTGTCAGCAGACATGAGAAAATTATGCTCATTAAGTAGGGCATCAAGGATGGCTAGGGTTTCGTGAGGATGACACAGACCTTTCGGTCACACGCAAACTGATGTTAGAACAAACACGACCGGCGAACGAGGGAGGTCATGGAGTCATCCGTGCTGATGTTGAAATAAACAAACACGACCGGCGAACGAGGGAGGTCATGGAGTCCGTGCTCATGTTCCACGGGAACGCACGCGAACGACTAGAGAGATCTTTTGAAACTAATTGGCTCGTAATTATAATTTTCAGGCTAAGTTTTGAATCTTTCAAAAAAGTTAAAACCCGTTTAAAGTGGAGTTATGATTTCAATTCTGAAATTGAAATTGTTCGCTCCTTAATTTGACGCAAAGCATTTAGAAAATTATTTCTGTGCTCTGAATTCCACCAAGTATTGGGGCACTCAGGACACAATCCCTGACGTGATGAAGAGAGCTCTTTGGAAAGTACCACAGCTGCCAATGACGCGCTCACTTCATCAAAAACGAACTTTGTGTTCGTAACTCGCGATGGAAATTAATTAGTCCGTCTTACTGAACGCTATCAATTATTAGAAAGAATAACAACACTTCTAATAAATCCCAATTAACTTTTAGCACTAAAAGTCAAGTCTCGATGAAATTTTACGATCAAAACCAGTTTTAGAGAATCGAATTATGCTGATTTGCTTGAAATGGCCAGTAACATTGATGCAAATTGTTTACTATTTTATTCACACCTTTTCTTGTGCTAAATTAGACGAAAAACTCATTATATTTTGCGTGAGAGCCCAAGCAGTCCTTCGGACTGTGTGCACAATGCATACACGAGCGGGAGATGTTTTAAGTCTGCATTTCAGAAATCAACAGTGTGACGCAAAAATGGCTCTGAAGGAACTCTACAATTGAGAATTTCCAACTGAAGCACTTTTGCCGCAACACGCCCATCGTAAATCTCTAATTCTCAAATACAGAGTACAAAGCAACGCGCATGACGATTTTCTTAATAATAAAACAGCTTATGCTTATTACTTGCATTTCTTCCTTGGCTAGGTCTCAAAGAATGATATCGTGTGAGCAGCGAACACAGAATTGGGTGCGAGGTATTCTGAATTCAACGAGTTAGCCACGTCAAGGTTTTCTAAGAAGTGCTATAAAAAAATGCAAACTATCTATAACTGCAAGATTTTCATCCAAGTCATCAAAAAAACATATAGAACGCATAAAATAGCAGCATAACTTTTTATTCAATGAAAATCTTCGTGTAACGAGATGGATTGAACTTTTTATAGAAGTTATTGAAATATTGTTGTTGAGTACCGTAGACTTTTGGAAATTTTCCCAAACTCGTACATAGCAATAGTTGTTGAAGTCGGATGCACTTCAATGACTTTAAAAGGGCTCTTAGCTCATTTACAGCATTTTTTCCTTTAAATCTATAGCGATCTAATAGAGAAGTGTTCGCTCATTTGAGCTATTTGACCGAACATGACGAACATTCAAGGACAATTCGTGCCTAACTCCCCCAACTGCAAAATAAGGGCTGTTCACGATGCGCACGCACTTCCGTGAATAAAAATACAACTAAAATAAGTTTTAGAGTATTTGTGTACCAGCCTTTTTCATCCATTAAATTATACTTGTTGCTGTTCCGCGAGCTGGTGAAAACATAAGGTGCACATTGCAGCCATTTTATGTAACTTATTTCTAATACTATCAGGTTCTATGTAACTTATTTCTAACACCATCAGGGTCTGAGGAGTAAATAGGAGCTATATCAGCGGGAGACATCGACCCTTCCACAGCAGTTCTAAGTCCCTACGCGAAGAGGACAAAAGACGAGGCTTGGTGGTGACACAGAACTGTCGATCACCTTAATGCACTGGACAAGGGTACAAGCTCGCTCGTCATAGCGTCTGAACAGCCTGAACATTTTATAACAAGCCTATTGATTATCCAACGTGTGCAGACTTCGTGATGGATGATGAAGTTAGAACTAGTTCATTATCACGTATTATTTCAGGATACTTTCATCGAATGCACGAAAAATTGTAGCCCAATATGACGTACGTAAAATTGAGAGCCTTTGAGTACGACTTGGCGTTGGTCAAGTCGTGCTCGAGTGTGAGTAGTTAAAGAAGGAGACTTTGTGAGAGACACTAACACATTTTCATTGGTGATAGTCCCTTGACTTGACTTCCTCAAAAACAGCAGCCTTGATCTCGTGGCTTAGGAAGTGGCGAGGGTGAGTCACCATATATCAAGAAAATTAGGCGCCCTCACCACAAAGCTCGAGACTGGGGGGACATTGATCACATGCATCACGGGTACTTGCTAAGGCCTGTGTCGCAGCCAACCTGCATTTGTAATGTATCGATAAATTCCTCAGGAGCTTCCAATGATCTGACCCACATAAGGAGTCCCCAAAATTGTAATTTGGCGTCCTATGCGCAATGGGATGAGTTTCTTCAAAAATACAGGTTTTGGTCAAGAACTTCATTCGCAGAAATTTTAAGACATCTTTACGAGCTTTCAAAACCCGTTATGGAGAAAACGCAAAATCTAAAAGAATTAGGAATTTCGAAGGAAGTCGTCTTGTTCAAGCTCAGTCAATGTCAAAATCAATCGTTAGTAAACATTTCATGCCCTTAAATGAAGTGAAAATAATTAAATTGGAGAAACTAGTCGTATTATTTAATTCTAGATAACTAATAGAAATGTGAATAGATTTTGAGACAATTTAGACAATGATTTTAACATGGGCAAAGCGATTAGAATTATGACACTAAAGTGTATGATTCAATGTTACCATTGACACAGGAGTGTGGAGCACATTTTTACTTGGGGTGCATTTAATGTGCAGTGTATGTATATCTTTCAAGTAAGACACATTGTGGCATGATTAAACCAGTGGTGGTACACGACCATTGTGCTTTCCGACCATTGCTTCATCCAGGGCCTGGTGAAGAGCAAGGTTCCGTCAGCACAGGTGCTCAAGTGCCGGCGCTTCTCAACTGAAGAGGCCGTACGGCTGACGTTAATTTAAGGCTCGCGTGTTACAGGACTTCAGCTCTTCTGGAGCACGCGCTCTAAAACAGGCCCGTGAAGGACGATTGGGTGCATAGCTTTCTTTGGTATTCCATGTTTTATAAAATAATTTACCTTGTTTTACCTGATAAGTCAAAGACGATGAATTCTTACTCATGGCACTAAATGCATTCCCGTAATTTGTGTATTGGTGCAGAAATCTCACAAAGTTTCGATGATACAGTAACAGTGCACTTACGAAGAAAACATGCTAACTGAGTACGACTTGAAAATAAAACTAGTCAGGCACTTTGGGAAGTTGGTATCAGGTTTCACATTCTATACTAGGATCGCAAACATACAAGTAAGTACGGTGGTAAGATATCACGGAACGTTCAGGCGGACAAAAGTTCATCGTTCTCATTAGACCGAGTCAAGGCGATATTTCTGAATTTTCAGCATTTCTATGCTGTCATATTAAGGCAGCAGCTCAGAAAAGCTCAGTTACTGAGTCCCTGCATCGTCACGAGTGGAAAGCAGCAATGCATTGTACGAGCAGACGCGCCCCGCCACAAATGACGGGACAAATGGTGTTTTAAATTCTTGAGATGCCCTCTTATTTATAGTAACTCTGACATGAAATGACGGTAATTTCAGTATTAATGATACGGGCTGCCCTCTCTGACAGTTTCGCTATTAGTTTAGGAATACGGACCCGGGAATTTTCTCCTATCTAAATCCTTACGAGCGTGATGAAGACACGGACCAACCAAGCAAGCAAGCAGCAACTACGTGTTAGTGTATGGTGGATTGAGAACTTGTTTGGTCGGTGTTGGAAGAAGAGGAAAGCCTTCGCTGTATTTGACTTTTTACCGTCGTTTCGTGGGAGCGCCCCGCTAGTCGAACTGTTGAGCTCAAACCGAGCCTTCACTTGCAGCTTGCACATCTGAAGAAGAATGTTTGACTAAAGTTCACGCGCATTGCCTCGTCAAATTATATGTACAATCATGAACTTTGCTTCCGTGAAATATTAGGAAGGAACAAACGATAAAAGAAACAAGCACAGTGAAAGGACAGCAAAATTTTCTTCATCACATTGCACTCCCGCGGGCCATTCAGGAACATTTCTGACACAGAATATTAGCCTGGTAGTTCCGCATCGCGGCGCTGCCTCACAAAGAGCTTGATGAAAAAATAGCTCAATCTATATAGTTCCTTGAAAGCTTTGAATTTCACTCACAATTAATATGTATGTTACACTCTCTAAAGCAGGTTACATTGTAGCAGAAGTGCTAAGTCAAGAAGTATACAACACTCTCTACATAGAAAGGTCAACATGACTCGCATATTGTACATACTATGTAAGTTAAGAAGTATATTGCACTCTCTAACCCCGCAACCAAATTGTTAAAAACGCATTTTTTATTGCTTTAAAAAATTAAAAACAAATTTTTATTGCGGAAATTAAAAACAAGGACCTGGCAACAGGTTAAAGAACATGGCTCTGACCAGACGCCATGTTGGTGGCGTCTCTCTAATTAAAGCAATCCACGTAATAGTGAACGTGCACTGTCAAGAAGTATGTGAAAATTTCTACAGCAGCCTACGCATTGTTCAATCTAGACAACTACGTTCGAGTTCTGGTCACATCTACGTCCGGCTTGCCAGAAGTGTGCACGTAGCGCTCCAATCGAGCAGCCGAAGTAGACTGGGAGAAACTAACTCCGTCAAAATATCATTCAGAAAAATAATCAATATAACTTTTTTCATTTGAAAACACTAATTTCTTCGCCCTCTTTGAAGGAAGTTGAATACACTTTTGAAAGAAGTCGTCGAGACAAAAATGAAATCTAGATAACAGAGGCCTGACGAC